>VFFE01007252.1:1023821-1052160 GCA_008921705.1 Burhinus oedicnemus | reverse complement strand
GGCAGGGCTGCTCTCAATCCATTCTCTGCCCAGCCTGTACTTGTGCATGGGATTGCCACGACCCACGTGCAGGACCTTGCACTTGGCCTTGTTGAACTTTGTGAGGTTGGCATGGGTCCACCTCTCAAGCCTGTATAAGTTCATCCCTTCCTTCCAGCATGTCAACCGCTCCGCAGAGTTCAGTGTCATTGGCAAACTTGCTGAGGGTGCACTCAATCCCACTGTCCATGTCACTGACAAAGATGTTAAATAGTAGCGGTCCCAGTACCCACACCTGAGGAACACCACTCGTCACTGCTCACCACTTGGACATTGACCCGTTGATTGCAACCCCTGGAGTGCAACCATCTAGCCAATTCCTTATCCACCAAGTGGTCCATCTGTCGAATCCATGTCTCTGTGATTTAGAGACAAGGATCTTGTGTGGAACAGTGTCACATGCTTTGCACAAGTCCAGGTAGGTGACATCAGTTGCTCTCCCCTTACCCACCAACACTGTAACACCATTGCAGAAGGCCACGAAATTTGTCAGGCACGATTTGCCCTTAGTGAAGCCATGTTATCTGCCACCAATCACCTCCTTATTTTCCATGTGCCTTAGCGGAGTTTCCAGGAGGATCTGCTTCATGACCCTGCTGGACACAGAGCTGAGACTGGTCGGCCTGTAGTTCCCCAGGTCTTCCTTTTTTCCCTTTTTAAAAATGGGGGTTATATTTCTCCTTTTCCTGTCAGTGGGAACTTCACCAGGCTGCCACGACTTCTCAAATACGATGGCTAGTGGCTTAGCAACTTCATCTGCCAGTTCCCTCACGACCTGTGGATGAATCTCATCAGGTCCCATGGACTTGTGCACCTTCAGGTTCCTCAGATGGTCTCAAACCTGGTCTTCTCCTACAGTGGGCGGTACCTCATTCTCCCAGTCCCTGCCTTTGCCTTCTGCAGCTTGGGTGGTGTGATTAGAGCCTTTACCAGTGAAGACTGAGGCAAAAAGGTTGTTGAGCACCTCAGCCTTCTCCATGTCCCAGGTGACCAGGTCTCCTGTTTCCTTCTGAAGAGGGCCCACATCTTCCCTGGTTGTCCTTTTGTCACTGACATACCTATAGAAGCTTTTCTTGTTGCCCCTGATGCCCCTGGCCAGATTTAACTCTGTCCGGGCTTTAGCTTTCCTAACCTGATCCCTGGCTGCTCGGACAATTTTTCTGTATTCCTTCCAGGCTGCCTGTCCTTGCGTCCACCCTCTGTAGGCTTCCTTCTTCTGTTTGAGTTTTTCGAGGATCTCCTTGTTCATCCACGCAGGCCTCCCGGTGTTTTTGCCTGACTTCCTTTTTGTCGGGATGCATTGCTCCTGAGCTTGGCTTCATTTTCGTTCTACACTGTACATGTCTAAAACAATACTGCAATATAATGACTAATTTTCTATTTTATAATGTAAACATTGGGGTGGTTCTTATTTTTATGTATTTACGTTTGACAACCCAGCCACAAACTTCACTTTAAAAAGTACCGAATGAGCTCAGGGTATTTTTTTCCAGGGTTTGTTACAATAACATGACTTTAATATAAGAACACCTCACTCTTTTCTTGCAAATCCCTGAGCCCATTTCAAGGCATCTAGTTTCACTGTTCTCAAAAAACCAACCAAATAAACAACAAACAAACAACAAAACCAACCAACCCTGGGATTGCCTTCATCCCTTCTGAGTCCTGTCTCTTTACAGTTTCAGGCATTGATTTCTGTTGGGCAAAGTAAATGCTTGCTGTTAAATACTTTTTTTTTTTTTCTTAAACCAGTCGAGAGCACTGAAATTTAGACTCCTTTCCAGCAAGTTTTTCTCCTCTATATTCTGGCCTCCCCACAGACACTTTAACAGTTCTGCACATTTTCAGTCTTTTGGAATTTACTACTCTTACATTAATACAGTTCTTTGCTGATTCTCTAATTGCAAAGATTCTCAGCACTGAGGAACGCTGCAAATAGCACACCCTGAGCCATGCAGTCACGCTAAGTCTTCTGACTCCAGGAGATGGCCTGTATGACTGCAAATACTTCCTTTTCATGACTGTCAGATCTCATACTGAGTAGCTCTGCATGGCATGATTGTCCATGTTCAGGAGGGGATGGGCAAATACTTGGGCTGCTTAGCAGAAGGAATCATATCTTTCCTTTGAAGCTGAGTGGTTTAGGAGATTTGAATGCTATGTTCAGGTAGATAAATGGAAGCTTAGCAGCTTCTCTCTTCTCCCTCCCCATCAATATTTGACCCCACTTAAGGGTGTGAGCCGAACTGAACCTGTGATTTCTTCAGAGTGCACAGAAATGTGTTCATTGGCTGTATTTGGATCAAAACTGTGTGGGAAAGTTTGGCAGAATAACAAATGTATGAAATTACTCCTATGCCACAGTGTTTGCTTGATTGGGATTTCTATCATATTACAAAAACAAAAATCCAAAAAAGAAAAAAGCATACATTTAAAAATCCCTAAAACTTAAAAAAGAAAAATTCTTCTGATTAAAAGGCATTAGGCTCCTTTCCTAAAGAGGAAAATCTGTATTAAATTTGGTTGAAGTTTGTCAGCCTTCAAGCAAGTGAAGTACACATTAAAATACTAAAACATTTTCTGTCATTTAACTCCTGGGTTATGATACACTAGCGGTTAATCTAGAATGACAAGTAGTTTTGCTGGGGATGGTCTTTTTCTTTATTTGTACGCCTCAATCACAAAACGGATGCTTAAATTAGAAGTTCACTCTGGAAAAACATTTGCTGCTAGAAAAAAATGCCAGCTATATCCTGTTTTCGGTAGTCACGGTTCCTGGTCACTTAATTTCAATTTGACTCTTGAGTACTTGGGATGCCGAACACTGGGGTTTCAGGTGACTTCTGCAAATGTAACCTATGTTTGTGGCTCTTTTTTGCTAGTGTCCTGGTTTGAGGTAAAACAGAACCAATTTTCTGTTCAGTAATTGTACTTTGCAGCTAAGCCTCTTGTAACTAACTGAACTCTCTGAAACTCTCCAAAATTAACAGCATATTGTGGAAACACTGTTCATTCTCAGAATGATGAGACCTGATTAGCTGTAACTGATGCCAAGGAATGGTATGCAGAGAGACTCTTGCTTATACTTATTGCTGTAACAATCAAGGCCAGCCAACTTTGTTATTTGCCCCGTTGGATGGTCGGAAGCAGAAAAGCGTAGAGGGGTCACAGCTGTGGTGAGGAGCAGACAGGACAGGTGACCCAAACCTGACCAACAGGGTATTCCATCCCATCTGCCTCATGCTCAGTATAAAAGCTGAGGGATCAAAGGGTCAGCCCTCTTTGCTTCAATGGCCGGCATCCAAGTAGGATTCTGTCTGTTCATCTGCCTTTGATCGCGATCCAAGTGTTTCCGAATCCAGATCCAGAATCCAGTTCCCATCCATCTCTGAGTCCTGTCTGGGACTTTCCCAGTGCCTGCCAGTGACATAATCATCATCCTGGAAGCTTGATACTTGTTTTGTATATATTTCATTATGTTCTTTTTATTGTATTATTAATATTTTTATTAAAGTAGTTTAGTTCCTTCTAAACTCATATGTCTCTTTATCTCTCTCCCTCCTCTCCTTGGAGACAGAGCTGGGGGAGAGCATCTGTCATTCATTTCAGTGACCAGTTCGGCCCAAACCATGACAGTTAGACTGTAAAAACAATCTGAAAGTTTTTGTAGTTGAGATTAATTAAATCTTCATCTGGGAATTCGGAGTTTGCAGATTTGCTCCTAACTTTGCCACTGATTGGCTTTTATGGCCAGGAGTTACCTATTCTTTTTGGTCTTGTTTCCTTTTCCAGGGTTTAGCTAATGGCACTACAGGGACTTTCAAGTTCTCTGTATGTATGTAGAGTGCTTAGTACAGTGTGGTTTGTTTTCAGTGACTCCTGTAGATTACACAGTAATATAATAGTCCTAATGAAAGTAATGGAGTGGAATGGCTATGCCGCTGGCTTGTGGAGCTTGTGGACACACTTCCTTTTGGCAAGATAACTCCTCCAACATGTAGCATATCGTGCTTTCTTTCAAGCATCTCTTTTAATACAATTTTAGAAATGGCTGCGTGCCCGACAGTCTTGTTCCTCTGAGTGTGTGTGGGTAATGAAGACATGCTGCTGTAAGATAATACTTATTTTTGGGATGCTAGCATCAGAGTTCATCGATACGTCTTATTATAGCTTTGGAATAAATTGGTGTATACGTGGTGATTATTATAACCAGGTACGTCTTTTGGGTGAAGAGTCCCTTTGTGAAAGATACATTTTGGGATTGGCTGCCTGTTGAAGCCAGTAAAAAAGTTAAACTGAAAAAACATACATTGTTGTTGATTTTTTTGGAAATTAAATATTTCAGTTTTACTACTGAGATAACCTGTGTTTTGCTTGTATTTAACACTAAAAAAAAAAAAAAAGATTAAAAAGTGGCATGGAACAAGAACCATTGGTTGGTTTAAATTCTTTTCACTTGTCTATAAAAACAAAATATGACTGAAGGTTTGCCTGAAGTATGTGTGGTGTTCGTTCTGGGTTATTTTGTTGTGGTTTCCAGGAAAACAAAAACCAATTGTTTGCTCCTCTTTTAATGTGTGTTTTTTCTTATTTGATTAGTCAGTTCTTACAGGATGTGCTTGGTGTCTGGGTTTCCAAGACTACCACTGAAAACAGAATAAAAAAGGAGGAAGAAATAGAAGGTGTGAAAGAAAGCAGTGTTTGCTGCTGCTTATATTTTGCATGTATATGTATATAAGGGGGCTTTTAGCATAGTTATCTAATGATCAAGATCTTCAGGGAGTTTTTTCCCCTTCTGTTAAGAAATATGACTGGAAAGCATGCTGATTGTGCTTGTCATATAGCTGAGCAGTCATGTTGTGACAGGTATTAGAGCATGTTTGAATATACTTAAGCAAGCATACAAAACTTTAATCTTGGTACATTGTTTTTTCTTTAAGGAAGTTACCATGTTACAATGCTCATCTACCATTTCAATCAGACTGTTGTCCAAAGATTCAGGGCAGGGGAAGGAAAGAGAGGAGGTGTTGAAGATGAAAGTCGTATCAGTACCATAAATAAGAAACTTGGGCGGTGCAAAGAGAATCTCTAACAATGTTGATATCTAGTAAACTTTGAAAAAATATTTTTGCTGTTATTCACAAGTTAGAATAACTGAAAAGTTGTCAGAATTGTTTCGTGAAACTTCGAGTAAAAATTCCTGAAAATACATGGTTTTATTAATTGTTTTTTGCTGTAAAATCTCGGGAGACTGAAGATACCAAATAAGTGTCAGAAAAAGATACTTCCATACTCATCTACAGTGTTTGGCTAGCTTTCGCCTTGAAAATACAAAGTAGATAAGAGGCAGCCCTTCTTGGTCTCACAGGTGTAATGAAGCAAGACTTTTTGCTGTTCTACCTTGTCAATCAGAGCACTTGCCCATTTGCAAGTGTATAAATATCCCTTAGCTAATTGATGGTTTTTTTCCTCTTTATGTTTAAATGATGCACGTGATGAATATCTAGTACTGCCTTCTGGAAGCTTCTTAATAATTTCTTTGCTCTTAAATAGAGCCCACACTTTAGTTGCCTTGCTTCCATCCCAGCTCCACTCCCATGGCATGCCCTTACCTATATTTTTCCCATCATACTAGTCCATGTTGTGCTGCCCAAACTTGTACAGTATTTTATCAAACACACTGTCCTGATGACTTGCTGATTTGCTGTGGTGGCACTTGGGCTTTGGAGAACAATATTTTATTTCTTTTCCACACCCACAGCAGCTAGCTTGCCTGTTTTTAAAAAGGAGGTAAAGAAAACTGATCTAGTAGCACTGCACGTTCTCCATGTATGTGGAGAGTAAAACAGAGTCCCCACTTCCTCAGGAGCCTCTTATTTTCTATGATTTCTCTGTCTTCCCTACTCTCCATTCTCTCAGTAGCCTCTTTTGTTTCTCTCAATAGGTCTTTAGATTTTGGCTCTCTCCTCCCTCCCCTGACTTTTATGCGGGTAATTTAAGGACTGACTTCCAACTCCCAGAACTTCATAACAGCTTTCTTATCCATAATACAAATTATACGCTTAAAAATATGATGAATGGCAACCAGAAACAGAAGTTTAGTTTCTTTGATATGTTTTCAGGTAATTCCTTCCTTTCTCTCTTTTTGAGATTGGCTTAGTGGTTTTTGAACTGGCAAAATGTGGTGATATTTTTAAAAATATGTAAAGCCTTTGGGCAAGGTAGCAATGTGGGGCAGTCCATAGTGGGTTGAGACTGTGGTTGTGCAGGGCAGAGTATAAATGAAAGGAGAAGCTGAGTGTAAGGGGGATCTTGGGGATGGGGATACACACAACTCTGAAGCCAGAAGCTCAGAGCTTTATTTCTCTTTCTTCACTGGTAATGCAGCCCACAATGTTTTAAGTGCTTCAGGAGGAAGGAACAGGGCTGGAAAGACTCCTGATCCCACAAACAGCAACGTAGTAGACCCAGAAGGGCCCTCGGAGTGTCTATTCTCTGCTTTCCTACAGGCCACAGTGCATTTGTACAGAGCACTTTACAGATGCTGTTTCAGCTGCACAGATGTGAGGCAGCTAACGCCAGTTCGCCTTAGGTGATGTGGGAGTCTGTATCTAGCAAGCTAATGCATGTGGTGTAGAGGCAGCAGCGCAGATGGAACTGGATTTGCTTGTGTTTCTCAAGAGTAATAACCTACTCCTGTTCCCAACCAAATGACTCTTGGGCTGTAGTGTCCAGGCCCAGAATTAGAAAGGCGTGATCCCTGACACGCGTGGAGCTCTAGTACAGGGTGGATAATTATTCTGTTGTATATCCATGCATACAATGTCTGCCAAGTTCTCTGCATTCATTGACTTTCCAACTGAGTTGGCCGCATTTCAGATGCCCATCTTTGCTCTGGATGGAGAAGGCAGGAAACAAAGTTATGCTCCTTTGTCAGTGTAAGAGCTCCAGGACCTGGTTTCAACCTCTTTTTAAAGGAAGCACCTGTATTGCTCAAAGCAGCCATCTGAGCATCCTAGACAGGACAGAACGCAAAATGAGAGAGATGAGAACAGGCTGCAAGTAAGAAGCAAACTTGATGGTACATATTCAATAGGTTACATCAGCATCTCTTCTCCTCACTCCCCTTATGCTCAGTGACATAAAGAGCTGCTTACAGCCAAAAGAACCATAATCCCTAATTCATTTTATGAATCTGGCCCCTTGGTATTCATAAATAAAACCCAAGAAACACTTTAGAAATAATATTTTCCATCACTTTATAATAAAATCTGAGACCATAAATGTGCAACCCATGACAAAATTTTATGCCATCTATCACTGCTATAGCCAACTCGGAAGGTAGAAATGTAGCTCGGTGGTTCCATCCCTGATCCTCTCTCCAGCTAGAAGAGTCTTGCTCATTTATAAAGGGGTGGACAAATTCCAAATTCCCTTAGCAAGAATGAAATCTAACAGCAGGAAAGCTTTCTTCCTCAGCCTAAGGCACATCAGTCAACAGCTTTTCCTATGTGCTTGAGCTATGCATAGTCTTCCAGGCTGTCTGACTTTTGCCTGTACTCTAATACCGTCCAGAGAATCCCTTCATTCCTCTCTTCAAAATTTCTCACTTAATTCACTTGTGCCTTTGATGTTCTTCCTCTTGGCTGTTCCAAAGCCAAACTGTGGTTGTTACCCTTGCCAACTGCAGCAAGGCTTGCTGGAAGCTGAAGAATATTTATATGGTTTCTACCTAACTGTGTGCTTTTTGGATATGCTCAACTGTGAATTAGAAGCCAGTTATATTAAAACATAAAAGTCACTTATGAAACTGGGAATTAGAGCCTTTTAAAATTTAAACTAAACCCCTGTTCGGAATAGGCTGGAGTAAACATAACTTCATAACTAAATCCCAAAGGTTGGGGTTTTTCTCCACTTTTTTTTTTTGGTGTGTTTAGGCTCTTCTCTTGCTTTCTTACAAGAGAGGTGATATTTCTTTTCCACAAGAGAAACCGTTTGTCTACTGCAATGTTCAAGGATTTTAATGCTCTTAACACTAGACAAAATGGGGAGGTAGGGGGGCCCTGTTATTTCTCTTGGGTCCTCTTACAGAATTTTTGCTTCATTCTTTGCACATTTAATCGTCCTGCTCATTTTAGCTGAGAATATCTCATGCAGCCGTGTTTAAGGCAATATTTGAATCTGCTCCAGAGAGCACAGGAGAATGCCAAAATTTACTTTGTGAATTCAAGTCATCATTGCTGGGGGATGTTTTTGACATCTCTTTTTCATCCTTGTTGTTACAAATGAAACTTCTGGATGCTGGTTGTTGGTTGCTTCAGAGATATCAACGCTGTGTTTCAAGGGAGGCAGAGTGGAGGATAATCTGAAGGATGGTATCTCCCTCCAAGAAGGTTTGAGATGGTGCAGTATCATGTGGTGCCACAGAAAAGTTGTTATATCTGGATGTCAGCGGAATTTTACTGACAAGTGAACTGAGTGAATTCTGCAGTACTTTGTTTTTCTCAAAGACTCCAGAAACTGGAATTTTATGTGAGACTGGCAGCTTTCATTTAAAAATATGTCACGGCATGTTGCTAACTGTTGCCCTCTTCCTATCTACTGATGGAAGAAACAAGTGATGAGTGAAGCACGGAAAAAAACCAGGAGGCAACTAAAACAAGCAAGCATCTCATCACTTTTTTATATATAAAATCCTTGCTTTTTAAGCCTGCCATGTGTATTCTATGAAACAGACCCGAAATTTGTGAGCTGGGTATTGGCAGCACTGCAGCTGACATCCTGCTCTGTGCATTGTCCCGCATTCTCTCTGATTTCATCTGATATACAAATTTTTAAGGCCAAAGGGACCATTATCATCACCTGCAGATCACAAGTGAAAGAACTTCATTCAGTAATTCCTGCAATTTGTATTAACTGTGTAATGGAAGGGCAATTAAGAGACAGGTGAAATACAGACCATGACTGGTTGGGATTAGAGTAAGAAAAGAGAGCAAATCCTTTCATTAAACACGGGATTGTCTCCTGTATGTATTCATGTAAGCCAAATATATGTATTAGAATGTGTTTTGACTGGAAAGTGTTTTTCCTAGAGCTGTAAAATGCCACATAAAATAGGATTGTATTGCATAAATGCAAACATTAGGAGGCTTAGAAAACCATTTGGCAAGCAGATGTGTGGAGTTCTATTTTATAGATCTCTCCAATGTTATTAAGAAGCTGACATTTAATAAAACTTAATTCCATAACATTAAAATACTCACTTATTTGCCATTGCAAAAGCTTTGCTTGTGGGAGAAAAGGGTGGAGGGGAGTGTTTCTGGTCACTAGGCAACACGTTGCCACATTTCTACATTAGTGCAAATAAGAAATTACAGGGTAAGCATGGATGAAATATTGTGATTACAGGAGTAGCTTTCAGCTTGAAGAAATTATCATATGCAGATAAACCAGGAAAAGAACAGCATTATTAATGTGATGGTGGAAAGGAAAGCTGTGACACACAAAACTATAAAAAGCTGCAAAGCTCTCTTAAGGGTTATTGCAGAGAACACTGTTAGTGCTGGTCTTGTGGGGGGCAGGCTACATAGCAAAAGCTGGCCACACAAGGACTGAAGATTTTGCTGGTGTAAAATGTGGAGGGTTGATTTGCTTTAGCAATGGGAAAGTCTCTAGTGCAGAAGGTCTGGTTTCCTCCTGGAAACATGGAAAATAAGGAAGTGATTGGTGGCAGGCAACATGGCTTCACTAAGGGCAAATAGTGCCTGACAAATTTCGTGGCCTTCTATAACGAGGTTACAGTGTTGGTGGATAAGGGGAGAGCAACAGATGTCATCTACCTGGACTTGTGCAAGGCATTTGATGCTGTCCCATGTGATATCCTGGTCTCTACATTGGAGAGACAAGGATTTGATGGATGGACCACTCGGCAGATAAGGAACTGGCTGAATGGTCGCACTCCAAGAGTTGCAATCAACAGCTTGATGTCCAAGTGGTGAGCAGTGACGAGTGGTGTTCCTCAAGGGTCAGTACTGGGACCGTTATTATTTAACATCTTTGTCTGTGACATGGATGTTTGGACTGAGTGCAGCCTCAGCAAGTTTACCAACAACACCAAGCTGTGTGGAGTGATTGACATGCCTGAAGGATGTGATGCCATCCAGAGGGACCTGGACAGGCTGGAGAGGTGAGCCCATGCCAACCTCATGAAGTTCAACAAGGCCAAGTGCAAGGTCCTGCATATGAGTCGGGGCAATCCCAAGCACAAATACATGCTAGGCAGAGAATGGATTGAGAGCAGCCCTGCCAAGAAGGACTTGGGGGTGTTGGTTGATAAGAAGCTCAATGTGAGCCAGCAATGTGCCAACTGCATCCTGGGCTGCATCAAGAGAAGCGTGGGCAGCAGGTCGAGGGAGGTGATTCTGCCCCTCTGCTCTTGTGAGACCCCACCTGGAATACTGTGTCCAGTTCTGGAGCCCCCAACGTAAGAAGGACATGGACCTGTTGGAGAAGGTCCAGAGGAGGGCCATGAAGATGATCAGAGGGCCGGAGCACCTCTGCTATGAGGACAGGGCGAGAGAGTTGGGGTTGTTCAGGCTGGAGAAGAGAAGGCTTCAGGGAGACCTTATAGCAGCCTTCCAGTATCTGAAGAAAGCTGGAGAGGGACCTTTTACAAGGGCATGTAATGATAGGACAAGGAGTAAAGGCTTCAAACTAGAAGAGGGTAGATTTAGTTTAGATACTAGGAAGACATTTTTCACTATGAGGGTGGTGAGGCACTGGAGCAAGTTGCCCAGGGAAGTTATGGAGGCCCCATCCCTGGAAGTGTTCAAGGCCAGGCTGGATGGGGCTTTGAGCAATCTGGTCTAGTGGGAGATGCCGTGGCCCAATGCAGGGGGCTTGGAACTAGATGATCTTTAAGGTCCCTTCCAACCTAAACCAGTCTATGATACTATGAAATCGAAACAAATTGAGCTGAAGAGTAGTAAGTGCTCTGAAGTGTGTTGACCCCATATTTCCAGCTCTAGGCATCTGTGTCCAGGAGTGCAAGCATTCAGGAACCACAACAGCCTGTCTTCCTCTGTCCTCCCTCTTCTAGAGAAGCCCCGTGACTGGTGGTGGCTTGGAGACAGATGGAGAACTGCCTTGTTCCATTTTCATGCATGCAAAGCCCCTCTCAACAGGAAGAGAGACAACTCAAAGTGTTGTGAGGTGGGTATGGGGGAAGTGTCATTAGTGACTCAAGTGCACTGGAGGTATGTTTCAAGACATGGTGCCAGTCCAGTGGGAAAGGGCAGTGGGGTCAGGGGTAGATGATAGCCCACCACCTTTCTTACTCCTGGCAGTGCAAAGTCTCAGGCCTCATCCGCTGTTGTTTTGGGATAGTTTTTTCCTAGCATAATTTTTATTCTTTAAGCCACATAAGAACTATTTGAATAGAAATATTTTTGTATTCTTTTCCTCTTAGAAGCACTGTTTTCATTTAACTTATGCTTGCCCATCCTTCCAAGGACTGCTATAAGAGTGCGCTGTTTTGCTGGCAGAAAGGTTCAAACCTTTAAAAAAATGATTAAAAAAATCATCCACCACAATGTGTGGTCTATCAAGAATACGCAACTGTACAGTACAGTAGGAAGGGTTTATTAGAGTCATATAGGTTATGCCTATAACGTCTGGGTTTTGTGGTTCATTCTCAACTTACATTGCTAAAGATAACCACTCCACACTATTATGCACGTGATATATGCTTCTTTGTGTATTATTTTGGCGATTACATCATGATGTACATGGTTCTCTGTAATAGTGAAATGTCAATAATTTTTTGTATTTATACTTACAAATATATCCTGGCCCATGAAGAAAAATGCCCATGAATTATCTTCTTTGTCTAGTTGCAAATGCTACAGTAGATCGTAATTTAAAACAGTATCTCCTAAATTAAATTTCTGTTGAGCAAAAACATTTACTGGCATTTAAATTGCATCGTGCTGTTTTCATATAGTTTTTACTCAGTTTACATTTATTTGTATTGCTGCCAAAAACACTACTTTGGAGATCCATAGTGCTTAACAGCTTTGGATGGCTGGCACAACTTTAGCTTACAAAATTATTATTTCTCTTCTCTTCTTCAAGCTTTGGGTCTAATTTCAACCCCTGTGCTGTGGATCCAGTGTTAACTGGATCTTCCATTGGTGTGGCTAGGCAGGGAATGAGGGCTGCAGCAAGCTGGGAGCCTGGCTGAGTAGCCATCTGGGATCCCACAGGGTCCTTGCACAAGCAGGCAGAATGGAGGTGCAGCAAGTCTGCAAGCCTTCCAGACTTACAAGTAGGTGACTTGCTGCCAGCAAGGCTCAGTCTGGAATAATGCGCATCTTGGTGTTGCTTTGCATTAGTTTTTAGCCTTCCAGTTTCATGGACATATGTGTTTATAGATCATGAGGAACCAGTTACTCCAGCATTATGTAAAATACAGTAATAATGACAACCACAAAAGCTCACCATTGTTTCTAATTTGATCGGTAGTTCTTTTTTTCTTGAAGAGATGAAGGAGTTACAGGATAGAGTAAAAGGGTTTTATTTCTTCTCTCTGTGCTCCACATCACTGCCTTTGTTTGCTGTAATCCTGACAACCCACATTGCTCCTCGTAGTGCAGTGATGTGGTATCTCCCTATCTCCTCTGGAGGCAGATAGGCACTACCAGATGTGGTGTGTGGCCCACCTTGCTAGCCTGTATGTTCAACCTTCTTGCCACAAGATCTGGCCTGATATGCCAGGGGAGGGAGAATGGCACTGCCTGAGGTGCCTGCTGCTCCCATCACCCATGGGATTGTGCCTGTCCTCTCCTCCAGTATCTCAGCTGCTTTGCCTGCTAGCTGTCATCACCCCAAACTGGCAAGGAGACCATTAGCACTGAAGCAGGCTTACTCCTTCCAGATATTTGTCTCTGTTTTCCTCCAGCAGAAACAAGACTCTGAAGGAAGTTCAGTGAACTTTTCCAGAGAATGGCTGAATAACAGTGACAGAAACAAGAGCTGATATAAAGTAATAAGCATTAGCGTGATTTGAGAGCCCAGGTAGAAACCTTCTACCTTAATTTAGCATGAGAAAGTACATTTATAAGGATTTCCAGGTAGCATCAAGCTCTTAGGATTGTGTAAAGGGTTGACAGAGCTTAAGAACAGGAGGGGAGCTTCGTCGTTAATGTACTTAGCTGAAGAGATGGCAGTTGATTGGTTTGAGCTGCCGCTGCCTAATTAGCTTTACATTTAAAATAGAAAATAAAATTCAAGTCTGCCTGTCAGGCAAAAATCACAGGTCTAGGAATAAAACAGAACAGAAGATTGAGATCTCTGAAATTGGGCAGGTATGATGGAAATGGGGAGTGTGCGTTTGCAGGGGGACTGCTAACTTGCTAGGCACTGTGGGCAGTAAAGCAGAGGTAGCTTTATGGATAATGAGAAAATGACCATCTGTATGACTGTTCATAACTGTAGAGGGGAGAAGCTTTGGGAAGTAGGCTAGCTGAAAGCACTGCAGACATGCATCTCCCATAAATGGATTATTCTATGCTGCCAATCATGTTGTTTTTGTGCTTTACCTATGAAGCAGCCTGTGCTGCTGTGGCCAGGTTCAGGACACTTGATGAGTGTAGAACAGGCTTAATGTATTCTGGCAGTTCCTGTGTTGAAAAGCATGTGAGCCATATAGAAAATTAAGCTATGTCAAGTAATTATGGGCATTATTATTATGGTTTCAACAAAACAGGTAAGTTACTCAAGATGCATTTCAAACATAGGATAAATCTTTCTTTCAAAACTGGATTTCAAATACTTGATAATCCAGTATCTAATCCAGTCACTCATTAATCTAACACTATTTTCAAGTTTGAGCATTCGGGAAACTGATTTATGTATTACTTAGTGGCAGAGATTGCTGGTGAAATTCTGACACTCCTATTTCTCATCTCTACGCCCTGCAGATAATGATAAAACTTTCTCAGAACTCCCTCGGCCTCAGGCTTTACCCACTAAGCCCTGGCCCCTCCATGAACCATGCATCAGTGAAGAGGTCTGTTCTCTCGTTGGGCTTATTAAAGGATCAAGATTTAATTTCAGGAAATGTGTTTTTCATTTACTCTATGATATGGAAAGGGGCTAGATATGTTCTGAGCGCCTTTGAAAATCCTATTCAAATGATCTCCTGCTTGGACAGCCCTAAAAGCTCAGCATGTATAAACACAAATTCAGAACTTTTTAGAGGTTGAAAGCTGCTGCCCTGCTCTGCTGATCCTTTAATCGCTGAGCAGAGGATGTCTGAGCACTGTTTCCCAGTCATTGATTAGAACTACGGAGCAAAGCTCTCAGATCCCTCTGATACTTATATTCGTAGATGTGAAACCATCACCAACCTGGGACAAATATATTCTGAATTATTAGATTCATTTCTCCCTGTACATGACCTGAGAAATGAAATAGTTCAACCTCTTCACTGAATGTTTTCAAGATCTTCCCAGTTACTCAGCACCAAGGTTGCTAATATTAATCAATCCCTCTTAGCAGCTTCCCCCTTTTCTGTCTTGTTTTGGAAGTGATTCCTCTCCTGATTTTATTGTTTTGAAGTGTTTCTCTTTATCCAGTTCATCATACAGTAGAAGCTGCTGTGTGTTCAGTGTACTAACATCATTAGTGAGTACTTTGATGTTGCTGTTTATATCAAACTGAGTGGGGAAAAAAATTTGATCCAGAAAGGTTTTCTTTCTTATCAAACTCTTTTTGATGAAATGATGTTGGCTCTAGATGCAGGTAGCAAGAATTGTCCCTCCTACACATCATATGACTGCGGTCAGGAAAAAATCCATTTCCAGCTACTGCTAAATTCTTGTTTTCCTCTCGTTTATAGAATCAGTGGAAGATAAAAAGCCACTGGCAGCATACAGCTCCTTACATATCTCCACAGGAGGCTTCTGCTTCCTGCATCTGAGAATGGGCTGCAGGACTGGGAACCAGACCCTAGGATACTGCTTTTCCTCATCTTCTTGTTAATCTCTTCATTTTGCTGTAGTTTGGGAAAACAAAAAAAAAAAAAAAAGAGACATCCAGTATCTTTTGCTCTGACATTAAGCAATTCTTCCCAAAGCAAAATTTTGCATTTTGGTGGACTACAGGAAGGAGGAGGAGTGGCTCTGTACTTCAGAAATGTCCATGCTGTAAGAAAACAGTCTGTCATTCATGTGCATGCCGACTGTGGAAGTCTACATTTTCCTGAGATTGACAGAATCCTTGCAACCTTCTCATTCATATGTTCCCAAATCAGAATCAGCTTCACTGCCTCTCTCTGGGTGGTCTGTTAAAGGGGCAACAGCTTTCTACTAGAACAGAGATAATGCAGGGGTTGCCTGTACTCCACCTGGGGACTTCATTGCTTTGCTACTTGGAGATGATTTCCCCAGGGATGTGCAGACACTCATTCCTCTAGAAAACTTTACACCTGCTCAAGTATCAATTCAGGGGTTTAATTTTGGGTTTAGGAAGTCCATTACCCCTTAAAGTAGGTGTAAAATGCTGACTTTTGCAAGTAGTGCACTTTTGCAGCAAGGACTTCACTTCTGAATTGCTGCCTTGGTCATGGGTGATTTCAGTTCCAGTAACAAGTGTACAAAGCCTTTTTTGGGGGTAAAGGTTACCATGATATATAGTAAAGGAAAGTATTAGAGGAGCCGAGACAAAGATAGACAGGTGGTCTCATAACCATGTTCCTGTAGTGGATACCACTGAGAATGAGGCACCTTGGACTCTGGTGACCCACAAAAGCAGGACTATGCTTCAGTCTCCACCCTCTGGCATCACAACAAAAAACATGTATGAAGCTTTAACAGCTATAGACACCCAGGAGCATTAGGCAAACTCGACACCCACAAATCCATGGGTCCTGATGGGATTCAGCCATGAGTGCTGAGGGAGCTGGCAGATGTTATTGCCAAGCCGCTCTCCATCATCTTTGAGAGGTCATGGAGAACAGGAGAGGTGCCTGAGGACTGGAGGAAAGCCTATGTCATGCCAATCTGCAAGAAGGAGGACCTGGGAAACTACAGGCCAGTCAGCCTCACCTCCACCCCTGGAAAGGTGAAGGAACAGCTCTTTCTGGATGTCATCGCTAAGCATCTGGAGGAAAAGAAGGTTATCAGGAGTGGTCAACATGGATTCACCAAGGGGAAATCATGATTGACCAGTCTGATAGCCTATGATGGCATGACTGGCTGGGTAGATGAGGGGAGACCAGTGGACATTGCCTACTCTGACTTCAGCAAGGCTTTTGACACTGTCTCCCATAACATCCTTGTAGGTAAGCTTAGGAAGTGTGGGTTAGATGAGCGGACAGTGATGTGGATTGAGAATTGGCTGAATGGCAGAGCTCAGAGGGTTGTGATCAGTGGCATAGGGTCGAGTTGGAGGCCTGTAGCCAGAGATGTTCCCCAGGAGTCAGTACTGGGTCCAGCCTTGTTCAACATATTCATCAATGACCTGGATGAGGGGACATCAGCAAGTTTGCTGATGATACAAAACGGGGAGGAGTGGCTGACACACCAGAAGGCTGTGCTGCCACTCAGCGAGACCTGGACAGGCTAGTGTGCTGGGCTGAGAGGAACCCACTGAAGTTCAACAAGGGCAAGTGTAGGGTCCTGCACCTAGGGAGAAACAACCCCATGCACCAATACAGGCTAGGGGCTGACCTGCTGGAAGGCAGCTCTGCAGAGAGGGACCTGGGAGTCCTGGTGGACAACAAGTTGACCGTGAGCCCGCAACATGCCTTTGTGACCAAGAAGGCCAATGGTATCCTGGGGTGCGTTAAGAAGAGTGTGGCCAGCAGGTCAAGGGACGCGTCATCCCCCCCTCTACTCTGCCCTGGTGAGGCCACATCTGGAGTACTGTGTCCAGTTCTGGGTTTCCCAGTTCAAGCAAGACAGGGAACTGCTAGAGAGAGTCCAGCGGAGGGCTACGATGATGATCAAGGAAATGGAGCACCTCTCTTCTGAGGAAAGGCTGAGAGACCTGGGTCTGTTTAGCCTGGAGAAGACTGACAGGGGATCTCATCAATGCTGATAAATATCTACAGGGCGGGTGTCAAGAGGATGGGGCCAGACTCTTTTCCGTGGTGCTCAGCGACAAGACAAGGGGCAACAGGCACAAACTGGAACACAGGAAGTTCCATCTCAACATGAGGAGAAACTTCTTTACTTTGAGGGTGGCAGAGCACTGGAACAGGCTGCCCAGAGAGGTTGTGAAGTCTCCTTCTCTGGAGATATTCAAAACTTGTCTGGATGCATGTTTGTCCAGCCTGCTGTAGGTGAACCTGCTTTAGCAGGGGGGGATTGTACTAGGTGATCTCTGAAGGTCCCTTCCAACCTCTACCATTCTGTGATTCTGTGAAAGTTCTCAGAGTACCTTGGAAAAATAAAGCCTTATCTGCAGGTACTGCATGCACCTGCTTGCAATCTGCTGTCTGCGAGCATCTTGGACAATAACATGTTCTGTCCTTAATTTTCTCAGGGAATGCTTAATAATTTTTGAGGGACAAGATAGTCTAATGGAAAGTACTTCTACATTTTTGGACCACTCATGACTTCTTCTGTAGGAAAACTCTACAGCACCGTGACTTGACAATCCTCCCCATATCTGAGGACTGCTATCCAGTAGTTGTATAGATCAGTTACTCTATTCAGCATATAGTCTTCGAGTCAAAGGTCTTGATCCTAATGGTAAGCGGTGTGAGCTCCACATGGTTCACACAGTGGGATGTTGGTTTTCTGCCTCAACAGCTCAAGGTTGTTTATTGTAGGTCATTCAAAAGAGAGTCTTAGCGATAAAGCGTGTAGGCAACTCACCTATATATCCTGAAATACCATATCAGCTGTATAACGTGTGTGCTATTCATTTAGATCTTGTGTATTTCTGCACATCATCTGCAAATTTATTGTGGATATGTGATAGTATACCTCAGTCTTGGCACATGAATTGGATGTTCATTGCCTCTTGCATAACAGTGTGAGCATTACAATATAATATATTTATTTGCATTAAAATTTTCTTCCTCTGTGTCAGTGCATCTCTAAAGCAAGGGGGTTAAATACTTATACTTCATTTTGACCTGCTTTGGTAAAAGTATCTTAAAGGAAACTGAGCAAAACTAAGAAATTCAAAATGGATGCTGTACTATTCTAAATAGCTGCAAATTATATTCCATCTACTGGCTAGGTGGTAAGCAATACAGTGTTTTTCCCAACACATACTGGGACAATGGCAGCAGCATTGCCTAGCGGGCTCCACTGGTGCTGTGAGCCCATCAAACTTTTGCTCAGTTTGGCAGCCAATAAGCATCCTGTCAGTTTGGGCACTGATGGTAGTTATTCACCACTTGTAGCCATCATATTCTGCAAGTTGTGCTGACGCTCTCTTTTGCAGGATAGTTGGCCTTTGTTTCTCTGTGTGCCAGAGGCTGGGCACAGGGAAAGGTACCATTTAGTTTGGCAAGTAATGTATGTATGTATCTCCCTATGAGATCTCAGATGGGAAAGCACAAGGTGCTAATGAGAATTTATGCTGTCAGATACAGACAGATTTTAATAGGGATTACAGACTGCGAGGCCATAAGGGTGCAGAGCCGTGTGGAATCGCCATATGAGAAACAGATGTGGTTGTGGTTTTATACCCTCCATGTAATTTGGACAGCCTGTGCACAGCTTGATCCAAAATTTGAATGGAAGCAATTGTATGGGTAGGCTCTCTTACACAGGGGGAAAACGACTATGTGGTCAAACATCCGTTCCCCTGATCAGCAGCAGTGTTAAAACATATAGCTCAACACACAGCCAGCATACGTCCTTGCTCCTGCTGTCTGAGAAAGTTAACTCTGCTTGCCTTTTGATAGGAAACTCAAAGAACAGATTTGCTTAGCCCTTGTCCATCTCTTCCAGGAAAGGAGTCAACAGCTGGCCCTGGAGATGTACTCCTGCAGAGCTCAGCCCAAGTCCCAGCAGCTTGTCCTCCCATGGGCACTGGATATGGCCCAAAACAGTAAAGAAACTGCACAGGTATGAGAGGGGATTCTGCCCAGCGTTAATTAAGGCCACCAGTCCATGACAGCAGGCTGTCTTTCCCTGGTTTCATGGGGCTTCTTTGGCTGTAGCAAGTATCTACTCTTCCTGTTTCCTTTCCCAACTGTAGGCTTTACTGCACTGTTATTTCTTATCGTGACACTTGTTTGGCAGGATGTACCAACAGGAGCCCTGTTATACTTCCTCACTAGTTCTGTTAAAACCTCAAAAGAAATTATAAAAGGTGTATAATTTGTGGTGTTCATCCTTTTTTGCAGGACTTGTAAGCATAGAATTTCCTCTTTCCTTCCGCCTCTCTAGAAGGGAGCTATTTCTTGAGTCAGAGGAGTGTCTGGGGAACAGGGTGTAGAGGCAGATTTGAAATTTCTGTTAAAAGGGATTGCCTATATGTTACAACCAATTTGCTTTGTGTTGGGCTTAGTAAATAAAATGCATGGTAAGTTGTAGTAAAAGTTATTCACAGAATTGTCGTTCACTTCTCTGAAGATGGAATGACCCAAAAAGCTCCTACTGTGGTGTGCTCAAATTCATGTTTTGAGTGAAAAGTTAATGTATGAACTTTGCTAGCTCTTGTCTATTTTATTCAGCATTGTCATTGCTGCACTGTCTCTTTTGGGGTTTTTGGGTTTTTTAGGTTTTTTTTTGTTTAATACACTATAAATAACATCAAATGAGATGAAATGGTGGGTTCTCATTTTCCAGGTGGTATGCAGAGTAAAAGACATCTATTAATACCATCACGAGACACTAGCTCTCTCCTGAACAGCAGTCAGAAGGAACAGCTGTGTGTTATTTCTGCCTTGGGTTGGAGCTCATTTCAATAAGCTGAGATTGGCTGCATTTTCCAAGACTCCGCTAGCTGGCTCATTTGTAACAGCCATTCTTCGGAGCTCTCGCATCTGTCAAACCTCATACAAATCCTCCCCTAGAGGAAGCAGATGTTAGAAAGTTATAATTTAGATGTTTGTTTTGCCTCTTAGAAGAATTCTGGACAGCAATCACTGTGGTCTGTTAAACATCATTACCAAATGCAAATTGTTGATGAATCTGGACTAGTTTGCAAGTGATTTTTGTAACAACTCTTCACCTCAAGAATTAGAGCTAAGGGAATAAAAAGGTAATCTATTATTACAAACATCTAGAATCGTATAATCTATAGATTCATGCACTGAGTTTAAGGAAGCTATTTGAGTTATAATGCTATAAATATATTGCTGGAGTCATTAGTAGTGTAGACTAAATGGAGATGTCCTGACAGTTCTGTCACCAGTGTTAGATAGGTGAGCACTTTCCAGTGAAGGCCTTTCCTTCCCTTCTTTTTTTCAGGGTGGCTTTTTGGCAATCTTACTTTAGTGATTCCCATTTCCTGGGAGAGTTAGACTACATAAGAGCATCTGTCTGAGGGGCTTGTTGTTATTCAAGTGGTCTGTGAAGCTCCAGAGGGAGATATGGTCCTTGTATGTTGGGCCATGGAGTGAGGAGTGCAGGCTCAGCTTGCGTATGTGTTTTCAGAGTTTTCTCTGTGTGTGCACTGTGTCATGTTGGTTTGCTTTTAAAGGTCATATGAAAAAAAACTAGTAGTGCCTGTTTGTCTTGACCTGGCTCTTGCCTGTTGGGGATTAAGCAGGTGAACAAAGAGGTATTTATTTCAGCTAGCTGGAGTTCGGTGCTGCAGTGAGCAGGATGAATCTCTGCTGAGGTGGGTTGAGAGGGATGAGGCCATTCTCATGCAACTGTCAGCTCTCCTAGAAGATCAAACCCTTAACAGAAATGTGAAATGCAAGAGAGTTTGCACCAGTTTTGTCATCTGGCAAATATAGCACCTTGTTATGTACTTTTTAAAATATCTAGAAGATGTTAAAAAAACCAAAATGGCAAAATGCATTGAAGTAGTACACTCCTGCTCTGGCTGCAGTGAAATACGTGCATCATAGATTCATTAAAACGCATATGCTGCACACACAACCCAATTATTATGTTACCTCTGCACTTCAGGCCTTGGTGTACTGAGATAGGGTCACGGGGCAGATTATAATGAATTAACAGAAAAAAGTCCTTTTACTCATCTCTCCTAAAATACCATGCAGTTGTTGAATCTGATCTTCTCTATTTTTGCTTTTAAATCTTAGAAGATAGAAAGTTTTCTCTGAGGATACTAGCTGTATTTTTTCTTAAAAGGATGATAAAATGTTCCGTCTGTTCACATGTCGAATTATCACAGACATTTTTCCAAAATAATTATGATCTGTGTAACACTTCATTCTTAATTAACAAAAAAAAATGAGAATTTCTGCTATTAACTGCCAACACATTTTGATGTGGGAAAAATTGATTATCCGTGCTACAGGAGATGAACAGGTCAGATTCTCAGCTGAGATAAGGTGTCAGAACTCCAGCTGTTTCTCTTGTCCCTAGTTTAGTCTTTATACTAAAATAATTTTAAAAGAACCTTTTATCAAGAAATGTTTCTCTGATCCAGCAGATGAGAAGTGAAGCTAAAAGTGAATTGGGCAGAATCTAGCCTGTTTTGCTCTGTTGCCTAAGCAAGCTACTTTAACCTCTCTCTGCCTGGAATTTCTTCCCAGCACCTAATCATCTCATCTAATTAGGCAGAACTCTCTCAGGCAGAGTTTATGGTGCATTTTGTAGGGTGCTCCATCACACCTTGTCATGCACTGCCAGGTATCAGGTCGTCAGCAGTCCCTCAGTCCCTCAGGCTGGGATTGATCATAGTAATTCTAGAAGTGGGTAGTTGTCTCCCCAGGGAGATGAATGAAGCTGAATGGGGGATAACTAGGAAAAGCAGAAGGTAAATAGTCCATCATCTGCATGAGGACATCTTACAGTTTTGGGGGATACAGGACTTAGTGAGGCACTTAATCTCACCATAACTGAGACTGCTTAACATAAACTGCCACTGAAATTGTTTTGCAGATGCAGAGGCTGTTCTAGTCAGTCACATACTTGGTCTCCCACACAAGCATCTAGCAAGGAGTAGCCGTCATTGTCCTACTGTAGCTGTCTGAAGCTTTTCCAGTTGCTGCCTTGCTTGCGAAGCAACAGTGTTTAGGACCGTGTAAAATTATAATCCCACCCAAACTGTTTCTCCATGCTGATTCTGAAGATTAATTGTCCCATCTGCTAAATATATGTACCTAAGACTACATTTGCTAAATATATGCACCTAAAATTGACCTTATTTTACTTTCTGTTCTTCTCACTTCAGTTCCAGTTATGGATGATGTTATGACTTCCTGAGGGATTAAAAAACTCTGCTACTTCAGGTTATTTGCTTCTTATATTGGCACTCAGACATCATGATCAATTCACTTTACATACTATCTGGTATTTTACCAGTTTATTATTCCTGAAATGTGCTTGATGAAGACAACTGCCAATATAGGGTGTCTATTTGCAGAATGGATTGACGAACCTTTTAATGGTTCCTAGAGTATGTCTCTATTGCCTCATGGCAGAATTTATTTCCTTATGTTTCAAATATCCTTTGTAGGTGCATATTGCACTCTGCAGCATCCCAGAGCTTTAGATTTGTGTGGGAGTGAATTCTAGAAGATCATCTCCTTTTCTGAGTTTTCTTTTAAGCAGAGAGAATTAAATTATAGTACCTTTTAAAAACTGTGTATCTTGGCATTTTTTTTTTGCACTGGGAAGAGAGTATTCTTCTGCATTATTAAAGATAGGTGAGTCCCAGAGACTCCTTTGGATCATGCAGCAGGGCTGGATCATGCAGCAGGGCTTGATACACCTTTGTTCTACAGACTGTCAGCTGGTAGGTGTAATAACTTCCATGGCTGGCAAGAGGGGAGGCAGGCAAGAGAAACTCGTCAAAAGTTTAAATAAATTATGTTTCCCAAAGGAATTAAGTTAAGAAAGGCTTGAAGTTGAAGAAGTGCAAAGATATAGGAAGGATAAATGTGATTAGATCAAGCTCTGGCACGTGTCTCGAGATGTGTCTGATCCTTTCTGAGGCCGAGGTTTTGCACAACCTCAAAGAGTCCACTCAGTTAATACAGAATCTACAACCCCTAGCAAGGAACTTGAGGAAGGTATTTCCTCTTAAACAAGGGTTAAGAGGACAAATTTGAGTGAGGGTTGGCCTCTGGTGCAGCTGTCAGGTAGGTATTTGTAAGCTGTGAGCACCTAGCAGGAGAAAGCAGCATTCCTAAGAATACAGCCATGTCAACAAAGAAAAGGATGTATGACCATAATGCTGTGATGAATTTTCACAAAATCTTTCTTCATCAGCTGCTTGCAACATTTTGTAATGCATTTGCCTGCTCTCTTGTTTGTGCTGATACCTACCTCTGCAGCACCACATAGGTTTGGTGCTAGTGATACTGAGAAACCATCCCCTAAACCCCGTAACTAATTGTGGTTTCTTTCTGTGGGACTCGATGTATTTTTCTGGAGCATCTGCCATAGGCCCTCTAAGCTACTTAGCATCTTAGTATACCAGTTTTGCCTTC
The DNA here is from genome assembly GCA_008921705.1 of Burhinus oedicnemus. NCBI lineage: Eukaryota > Metazoa > Chordata > Aves > Charadriiformes > Burhinidae > Burhinus > Burhinus oedicnemus. The sequence continues at coordinate 1,028,522 of VFFE01007252.1, read as the reverse complement.
TTTTCTGTATAGACATCTCTGAGGTCATATAGACACGTCCAAATTTGTTTTAAACTCACCGTTTGGGAAGAGATTGCATATCACCTTGGGAATTTCAGCTTGACCTCGAGTATGGATACACCAGCCTTACCAGCCCTGTGCATAAGGGGACTCTGTTATCTACATTAGTGCCACGTTGGTGAGATCTGAGTGTTCCTACTTCTGCACAACAGCTTATTTGGCTTCACAGATTCGCCTGATGTTCTTTACTCAAAACAGGATTTAATCTGCTCTGGAAAACTCATTTCTAGTGCCTGGGTAGCTAGCCAGTACCGAGCTCTGCTGTGGATATCAAGTCCCGAGTGCTTATACTAGCCATTTAAGGACTGGAATACATGTCCTGAGGACGCGTGGGTCTGCAGCGTGGTTACTGCATCCTAGGAGCAGCACATAATGGTTAAGAATATTGTAGTAAGATGTTAGCGCAAATATGGATTAGTATTTTACCTTGGTCATATTTCTGTAGGCATTGACCAAAAGACTGTATCACATGTCTTGAGAAAACTTGACTGTGCAAAATGGGAATTGTTTAGCTAGAACCAGAAGGAAATAGCCTGTCCCTAACATTAAGATTGTCTTGATTATTTAAGCGTGTTGGGTTTAGGAAGCAATTTTCAACTTGATTTAATATACTAGTCAAAGAGGAAATTGTGGGTGATAAGTGCTGATATTGTCAGGCTTAAGTGTATGACTGAATTGGGGTCCAGGTCTCTATTTCATTACTTAGTTTTCAGTTAGCTAAGTGCACGTTCTTCCACATAGGTTATCGGTTTGTTGTTTATACGTGTTAATCAATAGTTACATCAGCTTTCCCTCCCTGGGAGAAAGTTTGCAGAAAAAAATGCATTATTTAGTTATAAGCTGTATGCGTCACAGGTTCTCTAAAATTCTGGCCCCTTAACATGTCTTTTAGCAAAGTCATACAATTTTAGCAAAATATGTGTGTCTGGCTGCACCAGTGGGAAACCTGCAGAGTGATGTAAATTAAGTTCAGCCAGAAACTACCCAGCGACCACCCAGGGGAGGAATACTCTGCAGTGGTAGTGCAGCAAGGAAAGTGCAATTAAGCTGACCACATTATTAGTGCTTGCAGTTTTTTTGTGAAATAGCAGCAATTTTCCACTGAGAGTCAGAACAGTCGTATTATTTGTTGTTTGTTTGTTCTTCCCAGTAACATGCTCTAAAAGCATCGATATCATTAGATTGTGATTATGGTAAAAAGAGCAACTGCATCAAGTGGGATCTGCTTAATGAGTGTGTTCCTTCTGCGCCTCTAAGTACTGTTGGTTACTGCACTAATGCTGGCATACTGCGCAGTACAGAGAATGCCTTCCCTGCATCAGAAACCTCATGTAGCATTTCCTATTTGTTCTGATTATTGCTGTTAAGATGTACTTAAGCGTAGCAGCTGGCAGGTCCAATCAATATCAAGGCCCTATTATGCTATTGGTTGTGTAAGTGCATTGTAAGTGACAGGTCATCAGCCAGCAAGCTGCCAGGATGGGGACACTGAAGCAGTGACTTGACCAACATGATGCCACAGGCAACTGGCAGAGCCAGCACTGGTGCACAGGTGTCTTGGAAAGCAATTACCTTCTGGCTTCTCATTCTGTCCTCTGCTTTTGAAGAATGTGGTGTGTTGCGAGTGACCCAGTAAAATGACCAGGCAAGGGTAAGGAGACGAGCAAACTTGTGAGTTTTCATCCAGGAACGAGTCTGGAGCAAGCCAGAGGTTGAAAATTGTTTTTTTCAGGAAAACTCAGCCAAATCATTGCAAATGCAAGTAAATGAATGAAAATCATAACATGTTTTCTGGCATGTTATAAGTCTGTGAGAGGGCTCAGTATGCCAAGTTATTAAAACTTGTTAGGACTTTGCCCAGAACTCAATAGAAGAAAACCTGTTCAATTTGTTACTTAACAATTTCCAAATAATATGGCTGCTACCAGAAAGTAGAGATCCAATAACTATGAACCTAGTCTTCAAATGTATTCTGATATTCAGGTCTTTACTTGGTATATTAAATTAATAAATCACCATGTCATTGAATTTAGGTGGAAATACTGTTTTTCCCATGATTCCTGTCAATTGAGAATTTTTCAACAAGTGGCTTAAATGTCATTTGTGCGGGAGTTCATTTTGAAACAAGTTTTGATAGGTTCTTTCGGTGGTTTGGTTTTTTACTCCAAAAAATTTCAGAATTTTCAGAATACATGAATATTCTCTGAGGAAAGCAATTATTAGCTTTGGAGTTCAGCCAACGGTGACTAAAAATCACCACAAAACCATAAAGATTTTTAAGTAGTAATTTTCATCTCATGGGTGAAAGTTTCTTAGCACAGAAAACCTCCCTTGAAGTTCAGTTCATCTCTGATGTTGACTGAGTTAGATGGCTTGTTAGATGAACTATTGTGTCTGCCTGTCTTGTGTTGATGCTTAGATGAAGCAGCAGCTTAAGTTTATCGGTGTATTTTTCATTAAGTTTTACTTGTTACGAGGAAGAAGCAGCAAGGAATGGAACCTTTTTCTTTGAATTTATGGCTTAGTTTTGGAATGAGCACTTGAATTTCCTGGTTTTAAAGAATTTACTCAGATGGACGTTACTTGTGATATTGTTACTTTCATCTCATGGGTGGCTAGATGGATCAGATCAAAAGATACCAAATGTACTGTTACCTTAACGGAGGAGCATAGTGAACACCCCTGTGCCTGGTGTCTCTCCAGGGAATTCCCCACACCTGCCTCACTCCAGTGCCTGCATGTTGTCATGGTGAACTAGAGCTTTCTGATGAAGCTCTCAGTAAATATAATTAGTTCAGGTCCCCCCAAAGTGAAAGGCTGTATCATTTTTTCTGACAAGAAAGACAGAGTGACTGTCTGTGAATCTGGATATTAAATTATTAATTATTATTATTAATTACATTATTATTACAGGCATACCTGGGACCCATCCTCACTAGCTTGTACTGATGTCAGCAGGCTTTTTTAAAGCAAGTAGACCTCCTAAGGTCCGTGTGACTCCTGTGAGTAAGACTTTGCAAAGTCTGATGTCAGCACTTTAATTAATTAAGTCCCACAAACAAAAATACGCTTCCTGTTTGCAGGTACTGAACCTATGTACCAGCTCCGTGTCAGTGGGGAAATACGCCTGTCATGGAGGAAATGTTCTAGTCAGCAAAGCACAAGGATTAATGATGGAAAATACTAGATGAATGAGTATTATAAAAGCTGCCAAAGCTCAGACTCCCGTATCAGTTACATTTTACCTTATCCATCCCCTTGGTGTAGCAGTAAATTATTAATGCTGAAAACTGTTATTTCATTCATGAATAATTTAATATGGCAGTGGATGGGTGATGGGGAGATAGTATGCAGCGTAGGAAAAAAAAGGCAGCCACTCCTGCTGATCCAAGACACTATATGTACTGAACAAGATAAAGCCCAGATTGTTAGTTGTGCACCAAGCAGATATATAAGAGAAGGGATGGATCCTGGAGCCCTTCAAAGTGCATCTGGCCCATAATACTGAGTGATACCAGGAGCAATATCTGCAGAGAAAGTTTCAAGGAGTGACATTTAAATGTGAAACCCCACAGGGAGGGTATATTTGTCTCAGCTTAGTATTGCATAGTACCTTCTTTGCAAAGGGTGGAGAGGGAGAACTGTATTCGCACCATTAAACCTGGGAGCCTGAAGGAAGAGCTGCCTGAGCTCTGCGCCAGAGCCTGCCTCATATTGTCAGGGGGGTTTGAAGGGAAATTTGGAGTACTCTGGCGCTTTGCTTGAGTAGTGCTCTGGAGAGCACTAGATGTCTGGGGATCTCAAACATGTAGATGCCTTCAGTTAGCTCATTTTAGTTAACTCCTCAAAGTACTGCCTGGTTCTCGCTCTTGTTGGTCATGATATCTTCATAGGCAAGCTTAGGAAGTGCGGGTTAGATGAGCAGACAGTGATGTGGATTGAGAATTGGCTGAATGGCAGAGCTCAGAGGGTTGTGATCAGTGGCATAGGGTCGAGTTGGAGGCCTGTAGCCAGAGATGTTCCCCAGGAGTCAGTACTGGGTCCAGCCTTGTTCAACATATTCATCAATGACCTGGATGAGGGGACATCAGCAAGTTTGCTGATGATACAAAACGGGGAGGAGTGGCTGACACACCAGAAGGCTGTGCTGCCACTCAGCGAGACCTGGACAGGCTAGTGTGCTGGGCTGAGAGGAACCCACTGAAGTTCAACAAGGGCAAGTGTAGGGTCCTGCACCTAGGGAGAAACAACCCCATACACCAATACAGGCTAGGGGCTGACCTGCTGGAAGGCAGCTCTGCAGAGAGGGACCTGGGAGTCCTGGTGGACAAGTTGACCGTGAGCCCGCAACATGCCTTTGTGGCCAAGAAGGCCAATGGTATCCTGGGGTGCGTTAAGAAGAGTGTGGCCAGCAGGTCAAGGGACGCGTCATCCCCCCCTCTACTCTGCCCTGGTGAGGCCACATCTGGAGTACTGTGTCCAGTTCTGGGTTTCCCAGTTCAAGCAAGACAGGGAACTGCTAGAGAGAGTCCAGCGGAGGGCTACGATGATGATCAAGGAAATGGAGCACCTCTCTTCTGAGGAAAGGCTGAGAGACCTGGGTCTGTTTAGCCTGGAGAAGACTGACAGGGGATCTCATCA
>VFFE01007252.1:957948-1023801 GCA_008921705.1 Burhinus oedicnemus | reverse complement strand
TTGTATAAGTTTTTTTTTTTTTTTTTTTTTTTTTTTTTTTTTTTTGCCTGTGGAGTTACTGATAGCTGTGCAGAATCTGCATTTGAAGAACCAGGAGCCTGACTTTTGTGTGTGGTTTATTTTAGGGTGATTTCAGGGGAAAGATGGGGCCCACCTCACTTCCTCCTTGCATAAAATAAGACCCTATCAAAGACCCTATGTGTGCAAAAAGAGAGAGGAGTACTGGGAAAAGCTGCTTCCTTGAGTGAGGAAAAATGAGGTAAAATGCAGTTATTCAGTGTCTTCCTCCATCCTGCTCTTCTCTGAATATTTCTACTGCCCTACTGTTGTTCTGTCTGTATGTTTCTTTACCTTGTGCTTATTAATATTGAGGAGGTGTTTTGAGTAATGTCCAAATCCGTTTTCTGTTACCTTCAATAAGGAAAGGACTTCTCCCCTTAACTCCTCTATCAAGGCAGCAATCCCATGACTCTAGTATTGGAGAATATTATTTTAATGTTTTTAGTTTTGTTTAGCAGCATTTATACCTTGCCCAAGTTAGGCCATTCTGGGAGTTAATTCCTGACTTTGGGAATCATCTTAATGAACGAGATGCATTTTGCTTAACTGGTACGATTCATAGTACATGATGCCATTGACTCTAAGCCACAGAGATAGGCTCATAAACAAGATATGGATGAGAAGACTAGCTGATACCTTTTTTTAATTTGCAGAGATATGGTGAAGCTAAGTAAATGAAATGATTCATTTATGCTAATTTCACATGCACACCAAATAATGTATGCCACTTTTGTACTTGATTGTAATATCTCTAATTTATGGAGATTACAATGTAAAATCAGCCATCCTGTGACTCAACTCATTGATGGAAACTCCATGGCTCTCAAAGGGAAAAGAATCTGTCTCATAGTAGGGCCATCTTTAGAAATGGAAAAGAGGGGAAGAAAGGGGGCGTGAGCACTTCCATGACACAGTTAAAAATCTGTTTGAGTCAGACAAACAATCCATAAACAGCTCACTTGAAAGAGAGCAGCGTAAAATAACCCATCAGAATTTATAGGGGAAAACCAATCTGAAAAAATTAATGACGTAGCTGGACCTAATTCAGGCCGTATAAAGATCTGTCCTGCTGCATCAGTAAAAAAAAGCATTGTTTTTTTGCAGTTCTTGCCTCGTATCACCTTGTTAGGAGTAGAAAGTAAGAGTCCACTCTTGCTTGGCACAAATCTATTTGTTTCGATGCAGTTACTCTACCATTATAGAAATGTATCTAATCCAAATAGCTTGCTTACCTGAACCTGATATCCATCTGCATGACAATTAGAAGCCTCATCAAGCCGAAGACCTGCAACTGAATGGGTTTGTGAGTGTGGTAGGTGTGAGGAATGACTCCTCTTGCTAATATGGCTTGTGGACAACGTAAATATCCAGATTTAATTTTTGGAATTGCTTACCATATTGGTAAACGTTAGTTAGGTTCACTATCATCAATTTTATGAAATGTTTGATTGGAAAGGTAATTTGTGCTTGTTAATTAGAAATCACATTGAAGCATGTTGTGACCTAGATATCAGGATAATTTGCATGCAGAGGCCTCTGCATTCAGTAGTGGTGTAAACTTAACGATTTTAGATGCGGCAGTAATAAAATTATAGTCCTGTCTGTATGGTATTTTCCCCTTTCTCATGTTTTCTCTTCAGAAATATAATCAAAATTATTACCAAGGCAGAACAAATCTGAAAATTACCAGCACAACTCTGTGACAATTATATTGCTAGACTGTTGCCAGCTTAATCCACATGTGAAAACTGCATAGACTTGTGTTTATTAATAAAAATGACACCACATTTTGAGGACAGGAATCTCCCATCCACAACTTTTCCCTTCTTTTGTCATTAATATCGTAGGTCAAACAATATTCATTCTGATGCAGCAGGACATAGTACCTTCTTGAATCATTGGCAAACATTTAGTGCAGATACAAGGAAAATTCTGTTTCAGTAAAATGAAGATTCTTGTAATGGAAGCATTACAAATTGGTTTTTCTGTCTGTAAAATGTTCAGATGCTTCAGCTTTCTCATTATGACACAGGCTGGTGAAGTGGAACTGATGTTAGTTAGCATGCAAATGCTGCTCTGAGCTACTTGCATGCATCTCAAGAGTTGCTTGTCTTTATCTGAGCAGAGCACTTGGAAAGGGTTCTCACCTGCTTCATACCGAGAGAAGATGGAAATAGTGTTGTGTAGCCCAGGTCTCTGACTGACTTATAAATGGATCCAGGACACAACCCATCATGGAAAGGTCCTCTGGGAAAGCAAAAACTGCAGTAATGGTGTCTGGCTGCCTACAAACCAATGCCAGACTTTGTAAATCAGTGTGGCCAGGTCACCATTACAGAGGGAATTTTCAGAAATGCGGTATCTCTTTACAAAAAATGCATTCCTTTTGAGAAGGCCCGAGGAATGGAATTGAGTTCTTCTGCTGATGCTGCATTTTGGAAGGTGGGTGAGGAAGTTTGAGCGCAGAGAAGGCAAACGGGGAAGTCTGTCCTTTCAAGAAGAAAAGACACTCTTTCCCAGGATCTAGTTTGCTTTGTTTCCCTTCTGACATGGGAAGAAGAAGTTGAGCTGATTTCAGTTTGAGCTGTGGCAGTAGTGGTGAAGAGCAGAGTGGGTGTTATACTGGATTGATAGAGTTGCTTTTCCAAGTAGACAACTGTTTTCTTTGGTCTTAAAAGAAGCCAAACTCTTCCCGGAAGTCAGGCTCTACAATGTGGACCTCTGGGAAAATCAGGAAAGATGATTTGATTTGATTTGATTTGATTTGATTTGATTTGATTTGATTTGATTTGATTTGGTGTGGGATACCACATGTAACTGCCTCAAATGTAGAGGCTCTGGATGTGTGGACTTGCAGCTATTAAAATTATTCCGAGATTTGCAGGGAAAGTTTTGAATGAAGAACCAAGTTTTCATATTCTTTATTTGAATCCTTAGTTTCAGTACTCATGCTATCACCCCTCCACCTCTTCCCAATTAAAAAGTCTTTATTTCATATCCTGAAATAGGCCCAAAGGTGTTTGCAAAAGGAGAACCACCCTCTGGTAGGTGGGATTCAGAGAAAGTCTCCCTTATTAATTTTTCTGGAGTGGAAATAAAATTAAAAGTGCCCAAGGGCTTGATCCAACTGTTTTCTTACCGTTTGGTGATGCTCTGAAGTCTTAAGCTGACCCCTTCTTACTGTCTTCAGTGCCCGGTTATAAGTATTAAGCAGATAAATCTGCTAGTGATTCTTTCATTTTATTTCAGTAATCAGTAAAGTAGTGCTGGTAGACAGTTGGGTTCTTTGGAAAACAAGGCCCATTCAGGAAGATTCTCATTTGGGAATGTTTTTAAAACCCAACTTCAGGTTTATTGATGAATGGCTCCTGATTTACAGCAGCGTGTCTGAGACCAGTATCTGCCTGATTCAGGTCTGAGGCCATAACTAGAAGTAGGTCAGATTTTTAGCTAACGTAAATGGACATAGCTTGAAGGACGTGGCTGGTTAATGCTATGTAGGTGCCTTGGATCTCAAGGTGGGTCTTTCACAGCCTTGTGGCAGTTACTACACTTCTGAAGCCTGAATGATGTAAGATCTGTTCTGCCACAATTTAATTTGCATTTTATTGGTACAGCCCAAAGGGGGCCTTGTTCTCTGACTGCACAAGGCTCCGTTTTCCTTTGTCCTTTTATTGAGAACTAAATAAAGCTGAGCAGAACTGCTGATTCATAAAAAGACTTATTTTTGGAAAATGTTAATATCTTGTGATAAAGCAGCCATTGCCATTTTATGATACCTGACAGAAATTACGCAGTTTCTTTGCACACAATTAAATGGAATTATCAGCCCATTAGGTTGGATACATTTCACAGCTGGAAAATAAAACCTAATGTTTACTTATCAATGTTTAAATAAATTGTAATTATCATTCCATGACAGTCTTGTACTACTGTAATTAAGCTTTAAAATAAAGGATAATTGGAATTAAGAGGGCTTATCTACATTTAATTTAGAAGTTATTGTTGAAGTCAGCTGTGGTAATGTGCAATAACTTTTAGAAAAGAGCACTCACCTGGTTCTGCCATGGATTCCGTGCAATGATGCTGGCACTCTAGGTGAGAAATTTGTGTACACCTCACTGAGAGAACAGAATCAAAGCCACAAGGACTGCATGCTTAGGGTGAGTTTTCTTATGCTGAGCACTGATGGGTTTTTTCCTTTTCTTGGGATTGCGTGCCTTTTGTGATTGAATGCCTTTTGAGACTGAGCTGAGCTTCTTTGTTTTTCTCCTGCTCTTTCATTTCTGTTGCGTGCAAGAATAGGTTTTTCAGTTTGCTTTTTTTCCACCCAGCATGACAAATTGAGTGACATGGATTGCTGGCTGTTTGATTCCGCAGACTTTGCATACAAACCTTTCATTTGCCAAGGAAACTCAGGGTCAGGGGGAATAAAAAGTGCCCAAACCTACTGCTTAGGGACTACTCAGTTCTTAAATTTGATGCAGACAACAGGATTGGGACCTTCAGTAGGGTGAATGTATATATTAAATAGATATGGGGAGGATGTGGGGAACGCCACAGGGAGAGGAATCAGCTCTCTGCTCAGTAGGAGCAATAGGGTAAGGGTAATGCATCAGCTGAGACAGCTCTTGGCACTCCCCCCTGAAGAGAGGTATGTCTAATACTGAAAGGTTCCCTAAAGACTTCAGTGAAAAGATGTTAAAGGGGCTTGAACTCTTCTGAAAATAGATGATCCAGAAAACACTTGGAAAAAACAGCCTCCTGCCAGAGGTGTCAATAAGCAGTACATTCAGGTTCCTACTAGCACAGGGATGTTCAAGGATAAGAAGAGTTGTGGCCTCTGGCTGCTCAGGTGAAAATGCTTCTTTTGAGACTGTGCCAGATATTGGGGAAGAGTGTGATCAAATCCACTGTGCGACAGCAGGTTGATTTTCTTTTAATATAGGTGTCTTTTTTGAAGGGTTAGAGAAGCATAATGTTTAGTTTTCTTTAAATTTCATTTGGATATTGGAAATATTTTGCATAAACAAGGAAGGTAGTAATTAATGTACATCGGCCATTTGTTTGAAGCTGGTTTTTTTTGGAGGATTTGGGGTTGGTCTTGTTTCCTTCATTAAATTACTCTATATCAAGAGTCTAAATTGCCTAATTAAAGACAATATTTGTTTGAGTTCCTCCCCAAGCCCTTCAATCCACAAAGGGAGTGGTCAGATCTATACCCTCACAGGCAAAATGTATTTCCCATCAGATAAGCTCCTTTGGATTATTTTCTTATTGCACATGAATGCTGACATTGTTTGAACAGTGGTGCATATAGTCTTTACTCCTTGTTCTCTTCCCATTGTGAGTAGGATAAATTTTCCTTTTCCTCATGGCTGCCTGTTCCTCCTTGAGTCTGTAGGATTCCTGCCACATTGTCAGGGCACAACAGGAAACGTCCATGTGCCAAGAGATATGTCCAGAATATCACCCATATTCAGTTGTTAGGATCTCAGAAGCCTATCAGAGGCCATCTTATCTGATGTACACACTCTCTCACACCCTGAGCATCTCATGGTCTTGTCCATCTCATGAGGATAGTCAGGAGGAGTCTCTCTGCTCTGTAAGTACCTGTAGTAATATTGTAATTTGAGGACAACCTATGCCAGGACGTGAGGTTAGGACTTAGAAAGCACTGCATGGTGAATAGGTCTTAAAGTTAATTTTAATTGCCCAGGTTAGTATTGTAATTTGATTGGATTCTCATTGTTAGGTACTAGTATTTCTCACAAGCCCATATAATTTTAGGGAAATACTTTAAACTATAGATTCAAGACCTGTTTTTTAATTTGGTAGTGGCCTTTGGAACTCTTTTTAGGAAGCTGAGTCTATAAACATACGAAGTGCGCCGATCTGAAACTCAAAAAGCAGCTTGTTTTTAAAAAATGTTTTGAGAATTGTGGTTTTTTTAATGATAAGGAGGAGCTCTTTGAAAAAGTCAAAGCTGAATCAGATTTTTTTTTTTCTTGGAGTGTTCAACTTGAAGCATTTGGATTAAAGTTCATCTTCAGCTTAAATGTAATTTAAGAATTAAGTGAAGACACATAAAGACATTCAGGACTAGCAACTATGTAATTCTGAAAACTAATTAGGGAACAAATCAAGGTAGAAGATCCTATTAGTTATGCAGTACTGCTATGTAATAATTTTTTTCATAAGGAAAATAAACACATGAAACTATTAGTCAGCTAGGGTAAATCAGATTTGCTCCTGCTACTATGGATTTATTAGCTGTGGATTTAGCTACTCTTACTTTTGGGTGGTGTGACTGAAAATCATTCTGCTTATTACCTTGAGATTTTTTTCAAATTTTGCATGATATTTTAGAGGAAACTGTAATGTTCAGATAGCAGGAAATCAAACTCACAGCTTCGCCTTTGGAGTGAAGGCACATGAGATGCCTTGGAAGAGAATTGTTGCATTTTTTGATTCTATATTCTGAGGCAGGAACGGTGGGAATTAATGACCTTTAACACACTGCTGAGTTTAATGCAGTGTGACTTTTAGGGGTTAGTCTTTCATATTTAAAGTATTCAGGAATTTTTTGTAATATTAGGTAAATCTAGAGTTCAGTTGGCAACAATTTCAACATATGTAAATTAGAAGCCCTGACCTAATTTTAATCCCGGTTCATACCAGGTAGGAATCTGCCCATGAAGTGGTGATGAGAATTCAAAATATGTGGAGGTGGTTTTTTAATGTTTTTTCTTAAACTACTTGTTAGCATATTCCTGGTTCTGCTTCTTTTTTTTTTTGGTCTCATATAAGGGGGAAAACAGTGCCTAGATGAACCAAATAAAAAGAGAAGGTGTCATCTTGCAGCAAAGTTGTATTAAATTTCAGTGTTTAAACTACAAATGCTGCTGCAGACAGCCAGCTCTGGAAGTTTTAGTTTGATGTGCTAAGCTAACATAATTGCAGTGTAGTTGCAGATCCACTGAAGTTAAAAGTAAAGTTTCCATTGTTAGTGGGCTTTGATCAAGTCGTTGAAGAGGGGGATTGTCAGACACATTGATCTCGGTGTTAACTCTGTTCACAGTTAAATTAGTGGGTTGCACACAGTTTCCTAGGTTGGATCTGCAGTTTTTGTGAATGCCAACTTAGTGCCTTGTGCTGTGTCCTTTCAAAGACAAACATCAGAAAGAAACAGCGAACATCTGGACAGCTTGCTGAAAAAGAAATATTATTCTTCCTGGAGTTGGTTGGCAAGAGGGGCAGCTGAGGGTGGCAGGTTTGTTAGCTCCCAGGAGCTGTCTGTTTAGCGGGGAAGTTCTTCTTCTAAGAGTTGTGGAGCTGTTGCTCTGCCTTCCCTTGGGACCCAGCAGTGGTGCTGTGCCAGCCTGTTGGCATAGGACACCTTTATTATTGGAAGGTGAGTAACTTGTGGAGTAAGGTTCCTCTTCCTTTGAGTGAGGGCACAACAGGGTAGCTCTTGGACGCTAACCCTTGTCATTTGCTTTGGTTTCCTGAAAGGTAACAGACACGCAGCCTAGTAGACACCCACAACCTTAACTGCACTTTAACAGGCTGGGTTTTGTGAGGGTATATGTTGTAATATATATGTTAGTTAAAACCAATTGAAACAGTAAAAGTAGTTTTAAAACCCCAATGCTTGTTTATTCTCAGTTTGTGATCTTTACCTTGGAGAGCAGGTGATACAACACCTCTGTTTTAGCCTGAAGCAGTGGACTGCAATCATGCTTTCCTATTCCACTATAAAATTTTACATTTGATACAGTTGACATTTTGGTGCAATGGACCATAAATTAATGCAGGTAGGAGCTATAAAAGGAAGGACATTAGAATAATCAAGTGGATACAGAAGTAGTTGAGTATGTGAGTGTCTAGGGCACAGAATTTTTTGATTAGCTTACTTTTACGAGCCTTGTCTGTTCACTTTGTCTATATCCAAGATACCTTAATTTCGTTTTCTCTTGAAAGTAACTCAAGGGATTGCCGAACCTCTTGAGTTATGAGATTTTTGTGTCAACAGAAATTTAATTACTTCAGAAAAATGAATCACTGTAACTCATCTATAATAAATCTCCACAATATAATATTCTAGAGAATACATTTTCTGTTGAACCATAAGGTGTAATCTTTGTCGGTGTTTGTCTCTCCATTAGTATGATCACGTTAGAGACATACTTGTTCACTTTTTTGTTCTCTTCTATGTGTGCTTTCACTTCTGTTAGGATAAATCTCTGTTATGAAGGTAAGGACCCATACATAGCATATCTCCCACATTGAGGTCTGTATTTCACAGAGACACTTAGCACTACTGAAGTGACTTGCCCATGTTGTGTCAGCCATTATGAAGAAACTACTTCGCACCGGAGCTGCCAGTTTTTTACCCTGACAATTATTTAATCAATGTTAATGGCACATTAAATTACTTTAAGTTGCTACTGTTGTTTTAGATATTAAGGCCTGGACTTGTTTTGTGTGGACTGTTTCCCATGGCGTGAGCATTGGCAGTTATTTGGGGGGTAAGGAATTAAAATAAGAGGAAGGACGTGTTTGCTCTATGCTGCAGCTGGGAGTGAATGGCGTGCTCTGCTCTATGTGTTTTTGACCTGTATCCATTTAAAATTGGTAATTCAAATGAAGTGAGTTCTATGTAGTAAGAAGGTAAGATTTTGCTTACTAGCTACTGCGTGAAATCATTTATTTCTCAGTTGTTAAAATTCCTCACTGAAACAACCTGAACAAGACCTTCATTTTAGGTTAAACCCTAAACTCATTCTGTCTTGTTGGTAGGTGCTGTTTTCTATACTTTAATTATTCATATTATTCCCTTCCGGATTTTGTCTAGCTGCTCCATCTTTTCTTCTATCTAGTATGACCAATTTGTCAGGATCATTTTGGACTCAAATGCTGGTTTACAATGGGTATTACGTCCCTGCTAGTTCAGTATGATCCTCAGTTGTAAGTTTTTCTCACTACTGCATCATTCAGGTTGTTTAATGAAACTGCTGTTCTAAAACAAACCCTGTGTGTGAATAAACATAAAAACATCTGACTTCATGAATGGGGTTACCTGCTTCCGTTTATCTCTAGATGAATGTTATGCCGTTTGAAATTGTGCAACTTAGTTACAAATGAGTTGGGGGGGGTGATTTTTTTTTTTTAAATTTCCCTCTTCTTCCTATGTGTGTCAGTGCTTATGCTTCCATAGCAATGGTTCCTAATAATTGCCAAGCAATTAAGTTTCAACCCATCAAAATAAAACTGTTACTGAAGCAGCTCAAACTTGCTCTTAGCTCTTAAATTGGACTGACAGAGCTGTTCATTATTGCTATTCCTAATGACACCAAAGTCCCAGAACATTTAGTGTACTTACAGGTACACAGAGAAAGAATAAAAATGTTCCTTTTGATCCAAGAATAAGACAAAGAAATATGCAGACAGGCAGGTGAATACAAAGGACCGTAATGTACCATAAAGGTGTGCCACTCTGAGAGGAGACTCTCCAAAACCTTTTGATAAATCCCTGCTGGGTGGCCTCAGTTGAATGAGTCATCTGAGGACATCAAAAAGTTGGGTTCGGTTTTTTTAGTTAAAAATGCTTTTGGTATATGCATATAATATATACATATACACATAACATATACACATACCCCTACATATATACACACACACTTGCTGCAGCTTACATGCATGGTGAACAGGTCTGAGCAAAAGTTCTAGGTTTCTGTCTCCACTGTTTAGTGGTTGATAAGACTCACTGTCAGTCCTCACTTATGGAAATACAGCTTTTTCTCACAAGCAGCTGTAGCTTGGCTTGCTATGACCCTGCTTGATCCCTGTAGCTGGCTTTAGGCAGCATTTTGAAGTCTGTTTTGTAAAGCAAATAGCACGGTAGCCATTTGTGGGCATATATTGGAATGGTTCTTTGCTCATCTTCTGCTCTGTTTGCCAGGAGTGACATTGAAACAAAGCTTATTAATATAAAGTAATTTACTGCGTATCTACTGTTCTCAATCTTTGCAAAATGCCTGCTCTGTCATTGTGCAATACCTTTTCTGTTTAAATGCGTCCACGAGATACTGACAAAGATTGCTGCTGTTACAAGCCAGGTCCTCACTTGCTGTAAATCACTGAAGTTAATAGAGCAATACCAATTTCTCCAGGCTGCACAGAAATGATGAAAATACAATTTTCCAACAGAAACTGCTTATTCAACAAGATCAAAACATTCTGTGAAACATACAGACTTCAATCAAACTCCATTTATAAAAGAAATCAAAGTAGCTTTTTACCTCATTAAAAGATAGCTTTTTGATTTTTTGCTTTGAAATTTAGATGAGAAATTAGAATATGATATTTTAAAAGATGTTCTGTTTTAATTGATGAAATGAAATCTTTGCACAAATGTGTACTTTAAGGGATATTTTGAATGTTAGCAGTTCATTCTAATTCTGAATTAAGTGCAGGAATAGTGCAAATTCTTGTACAGCTGAGGACTTTTGCTAGGCATTCAGGTATCCAGATCAGAAGCCATTGTCACTGATCGTTTCTTGGTATTTTCAAATATAGCCAAAGAATGATTAAGAATGGAGAAACAATTAATCCCTAAGGTAGGAATGGTCCTTATGAGGTCTTACAATGAGGAAAGTGTGGGGAAGTTTGCATTTCATATGATACATTGCATACTTGCATACCCATTAGTAAATGGCTATGCATTTATGGATGAAAAGGATGCAAAATTCTTTCCAGATTTATTTCTGTATAATATAAACACACAACACGATAATCATGTCTTTAAGTATAGCTAATGAAACTTTACTAGCCTGTGATAGCTATGTCAATAAAAATGTGAAGGATGTGCAGCTGTTCTGAAAAAAGCTTCGAATTGTGTGTGGCAATGGAGTTATTGACATCTTTGCTGCATGGCAACACCCTGTAGAATCAACAGAGTTTTGAGGAAATGAGCACTAAGTTGAAACTCTGCTTTCCTGTGAAAGTGTGCATGCTATTTTGGAAGAAAAGCAGAAACACTGGCCGTGAGACTGTGGTTTAGCCAAGTGGATGACAGGGAAGGTAACAGGCAGGCAAATGGAAAATCTCTTAGGGAGGGTGTTTGCTGGGGACGGCTGGCATCAAGGCCATGGAGGTGTTTGGCTTCAGTGCTTTCCTGGGACTGAAATTCTGATGATGAGATAGGTGAGTGGGGTAGGCACCATGTCTATGTTCCTTTGTAAGACCAGCCAATGCTGATTCATCTAGCTGAACTGGGACTTGCTTGCATAGACAGTGCAAATACTCTTGTACCATAGCCGGGAACGGTCAGGCTGTAGAAAGGCTTGGAGACACTAATGAGCGTGGTAGCTGCTCCTGCAATCCTTAGAGAAATATAATCTTTATCCTTGATTAATTAAGAAAAAGAATTGACACTGACTCCTCAGGTCTAGCTGATATAAGACTGTAGTGCACTGCACATCCATGTAAATCTGACAGACAAATGGTAAACAATAGATTTTGTCTATAAAATCAGGGAGTGAATGCTCTAGTGTTGAATAATGCTTGGATCCCGCATACTATAGATGATTTCTGCATTATAAACAACTGATAATAACATATACAGCTATTTGAAAATGTTACTTAACATAATGGAATATACGTGTAACAATTTGATAATATTTATAACTTTGGACAGTGCTATTTACCTGTGGTTCAGGTCCATTTCAGTGTGTAGAGATGTGACAGTGCAGGTGTCCAAGCTCTACTTTTCTAATTGCATATTGGTTTTTATTATGTCATCAGTGTGGTATGGGCATTTCAGACAGGACCAGTGCTACTTCAGTCACTTATATTATTCCATCTACTGCTATTTACCTGCTCCTAGATTCCTCATTGCTGTAGTTGCACACAGTTTTCTTTTGCTTTCATAACATTAATCTAGTTGACAGCAGTGAAGGATCCAACCCAAAATGTACGCAACACCATAGTGTAATGAAAGGTATAACAAGTTTCTTCAGAGCTACCTTGGATGAATTTCAAATTATCTAATGCTGAGTCATACCCACACATAAGCCTGGCTGAAACTGAGTGTCCTGAGAATTGAGAGATGCAAGACAAGTTGATGCTGCTCATTTCAGTGTTGAGTTTCCATTAATCTTAGAGATCTGCAATTTCTGAGTTTTTTTGAAAGAAGGAAGTAAAACACTGTCAGAGTGTATTTGCACATGTATTTGCAGTTGCATTCTTTTACTTTTATAGTCACTGTGGAATTCAAGGTTCACAATACCAACCTGTGCTGCAAAACATAAAAGCATTGGTAGCAAAACAAATTACCCAAGGGCCCTTTCTCTATAGGGAATTTTTCTTCCTGAAGAGAACAAATCTGTTTTCTTTCCAAGTACAAATTAAAGAACAGGAGTTGCATTACTGTTAGCAGATGAAAAGATGGCTTTTTCTTTGCTGTACATGGATCAGGGTTTAGAATGTGAAACTGCAGTTACATTGATTGTTTCAACACAATTCCTATGCAGGGCAGATTTTTCCAGTGTTACAGCTTTTTCATAACAGCATGTGTAGTATCTGCTTTATGATGTAACTTTCTTTGATGTTTAGATACTGGAAAGATAAGTGACTTTCTAGAAACTTTCCTAGACTTGGTAAGCAGCATGCAAAAACAGTACCTCATCCTTCGTTTATAGCCAGGTATAGCCTCTGGATACTATCCACAGTTGTTAAGTGATTCAGAATATTTTAGCACGCCTTTGCATTTTTTCCATCCCTTCAGGTTATAGTATTCATTAAAAACCAGTTCATTAACTTACTACTGTCCGTGCATTCTTTTTAAGTGGCAGCACTAATATTAAAAGTTACCAGTTATTGTTCTCTACCAAAGTATTCTGTTGTCTCAGCTTTGTACAAGCCAAAGGCTTTAATTGCAGCTCTTAATCTTTCAAAGTGCTTTGCAAAGATGAATTAATTAATCATCATAACACCCTTGTTGAGCAGGTACAGTTGTATTGGGCATAAATTGCAGGACTCTGCACTTGCACCCAAACGCCCAGTTAGCTCCCACGTGGGCACTGTATTGGGACTGTCATAGCATTTCAGGCAATCAGGTTCTCCAATATCCAGTAATTTACTTGGGGGAACATAGAGGCTCTGGCTGCAGAGCTGAGGTAGCCTTAGGGAGATGTGCCCCAGAAGAACTGTCACCGTGGACAGCAGATGGAGACAGTGATCTCTGTCTTAGAGCTCTTAAGGTTCAGGTAATGTAGTGGTACCCTTTTCTCTGACATCAAATATTCTTAATTTAGTGGAAATCATGCCCCTGCAGGTCTCTTGTTTGCTCATAGTGACAGTACACTTCTTCCCCTGAGCTTTCTTGCCCATAATTTAGCTGGGGGGCTCCTACACTGGCCTGCTCCGGGGACTGAGAGGTTCACCCAGGTATAAAAATCAATCTACGTCAGCAAAAGCCATTTCCCTTCCCTCGCAATAGTAATGCCTGCATCCAAAGTTTGCTGTGGGAGCCTTCTACATGAAATGCTGTTTCTGGTTGAAACAGCAAATTGGAAGCAGTCATGTGTCCTATAAATCTTTGACTAAAAAGATAGGTTGTCAATTTTATCAAAGTTGCACTGCAGAATAGCCCTAAGCAGGAGTCTCTAAAACCCTACTTCACATTCTAGAGATGAGGATAAATTATAAGCTTCCTTGCTATATATTTCTGAAATATAATGTACCTATGTCAGTAACACAGGCTATAAAATGGAAATGAGATAGCCAGCACTCCGGTGTTTTTCTGATGTACAGAGGTTATGCTGGTAATATATCTCAAAAACCTCCAGCAATATTTTAAAAGATCAGCAATGTTGATTTGCATAATTGAATATATAATTTTTTCATTTTTTCCTAATGGCTGAGGAATGGTGAAGAAAATTTCGCACTGGTCTCAACAAGAACAAATAATTTAATGTCTGAAAATGCAGCTGCTATCAGTTACACAAGACCCAAAGTGAATATACTATACATGTGATATTCAGAAACCCGTCAAAATTATTTTGGGCTTATACATTGTATGTATAGTCGAGCTACAACTGGAAATTATTAAACTACCTTTTCTGTCCAACTGAATAGATTTAGAAATTTTGTGGTTGACCTTTAACATTTTTCTAGACTGCAATTAATTAGATTCAGCATTTAATAGTGTACTTAGCTTAGATTACTGCTGTGGCGGATGTATGCAACTTCTTTGTAACAAATGTGGGTAACTCAGTGTTGGGGTGCAAAATTCAGTGGGACTGACTACTGCGAGATCTTTTTTTAACTAGGTCTTCACAGGATGAAATCTGTTGAGCTTCATTGTCCATAAAGACTTGGGGGCATTCATTTTTTCCAACAGACATATTTGGATAAAAAATTGCAATTGTTATTCTGTCAAAAAAGCTTTACAAAAGAGATTTTCTTCTTGGTTTTGTGCAGGGAGAATTGTATATTTGCAAAACAATACAAATTTCAAAAAGAATTAGCAGCAACCTCAAATTCAATGTTTTGTTTTCTCAGCAGGTGGGAAATAATTTCTTGCATTTTGAATGAAATTTTAACTGTGTGATTTGGAGGCAAAAAATAGAAAATGTAATTTCGAAGTGAAAAATCAATAGCTCCATTTTAAAACATGGAGACAAACTTCCGACGGGCTAAACTTTTGACCTAAATTCAGAGAGATCGACCCCATGGTTTTTTTGTTAATCTGCTAGCTGTCAGAAAACTCTAATCAGCCTTGCAGCCAGGTGAAACTTTTCTGTTGAGTATAGCTGCATTTGACCTATTGATATGACAGGCTGTCTAATCCACAGATATTTCTTCTACATCTACCTCTCTGGAAATATTTGTTCAGCAAGTTAAACTTATTAACTGATTTTTTCCAGCTCTTGAAAGCCGATCAATTCCTTGGACTCAAAGTATATAAATTCTCTCTCGTACATCATCTTTTCATCTCATTGATCCCAATATTATAACTTCCCTCTATGTGTATTTCATTTGTGGCTGTATTGAAAAAGAACAGACCAATTTCAACCGGAGGTTTGTATTTACTGTTTGTTTACTTGTGTTTTGTGAGAGTCTTCATAGCTGCTGTTGCCCTCAGCTCCTGCCATGCTGCAGGGCAGACATGCCCGGGTAGGAGTTCTCTGGTTCTGCCCAAATGAGACTCTAACATCTGACTGTGCAAATTTATTTTCTACAGGACTGTGTTCATTCTTGCATACAGTCACAGATTTGGAAACAATGCCAGCCCCCTTTTTTACAGAGAGTCCTATAATTCATGATATGTAAGGATACCGCAATTTTCTTCTTTTCCCAAAAGATCATTTTCACAAACTGAATTATGCCTGGGAAGATATATCTTGGGTACCTCCAGAGCAAACGAATACAGAATGTAATTTATTTCTCCAGCTATTTTGACAAAACCCTATCTGCTCCATAATAAAAAGCTTTGGAGGCTCAATTTATCGTTTTTTTTTAAAATAATAATCTGCCTAACTATTTTAACACATTTATTATTTTGTCTAGCCCAGACTTGATCCGAATGCTAAAATGCTAAGGGTTTGCTCACGTTCAATCCTTGTTGAAAAGTGTACTAGGATAGGATTCACACAGTTAAAACTTATTTTCTTTGTACTTCATCTTAAAGCTGGAGATTTGGCAAGTCTGTGCTGTAAGTGCCAATACAGGAGTGAACTGAGACTGAAGGACCTTACTGCATCAGCAGAATATCACCCGCGTATTTAACGTTCCTCTGGTTTAGCTTTACTGCCATTTCAAACTGCTTTTTCAGGTAGCTTTTCCCAAAGGCTCAAGTGCAAGCATCGATTGTAATGAGAGAGGGGACTGCCCTGGCTTCTTTTCCTCATCCCAGAACGATGGGGCCAGGCACCCATTAGCAGTTTCTCAGAAGACTGGCCATCAGTTTTTCATGTATCTGAGAGTTCATGGTTGGTCCTAAGCCAATCCTTTCAACTGTAAAACAAGGGGCACCATCACGTAACCAAGACTTTTACTTCATCATTATTATGCATACAGTATCTTCAGTGTTGAGGATATGATACATTATTGCATCTTGTGTTAACAGTGCTCGATACACAGAAATCACAATGAGGTTGGGTGTAAAGTGTTTTCAGTACAATTTATTCCAATCAAATACTCTGTTTCCATCAGCTAAATCTGAAAGTCTCAGTTGTCTGACACAGAGATGAGCAAGTCTGGGGGCCATCATCTTTCCAGAACTTCTAAGCCACAAGTCAAAATCTTTGTGTGCCTGAGATCCATTCAGCTTATTTCTCGTGCGCGTTGGGAAAGGGAGCTCAACATGTGGTTGGTGGGTGGTATATCCATGACACTAGCTTCCTAGAGGCCCCGCCACCCTGTTGCGGGAAGGCGCTGGCCTGTTAGTAGATCCTGAAGCCTCACCTGCCTCTCCTGCCTCAGAGCTTCTCTTGAGTGTAGCTTTCCAAGGGCCATCACAACCTTTGGCCATGTCAAAGTCTCAACCTGAGCTGAGAACCTAGTCTCCTTGCACAGAGTTATGAAGGGTAAGGCAGCTACGAGTCACTAATGAGATGAGCAAAGACCTGCAAAGGCTAGTTACTGGAGAATGGCACAGGAAGGTGAGGGGCTTGAGCATCCAGATTTTGGACATTGCTGGTAAAGTTGGTAGATAGCTGCTTCTGTGCATTTGCAGAGTTAGTCCATGGATTGTGTCACAAGGTGTCTTGCAATGAACTGTGTCTTTCAATTATAAACTCTCCCAGGAACTTTTTGGGGCCAGTTGCTCTCTTCTGAATGCACTTATGTGATGCAGGGCAAGGCACTTATGAGCCATGTACTGAAGCAATTCTTTCTTGGAGTCTTTGGCTGTCAGTGATTTCTGTACAGCATATGATAGTGGCAGTGGAAGCAATGCGTGGAAACAGTATGCTTAGTAAACTTTACCAGAACTAAAATTCACTGAAAGTCCGCAGGGTAAGAGAAGAATACTTCAACCACGCTTTACCCTCTAACTTCAGAGAGCAAATGCAAGTAAAGAGAAAAACAGCCTCTGAGGTGTTTGAAGGTTTGAAAAGGTCTCTGTTAACTTGGCCAAAGAGGATGCCTCTGTAGGTGCAGCACAGATCTGAGCAATTAAGACTTACTTTGTTAGAGATTTCAAAAAGGAGGGGAAATGCAGAAAGTGGATCCTGGCAAATTACCTAAGCCAAGTCAACAGAACCTAGCAAAATCTAGTACTGGAGGGGTTTGGGAAGGCTCAAGCCCTGCACAGATGTCCTTGCTGTGTGTGACTTTGCAAGCATTAGTGTAATGCATATACGGAGGGAGAAGATAGCACTGTGTTTTGAAGGGTTATTCAGAGAATGGGATGGTGTACCAGGACAAGACAAATGAGCTGTCAGCCTGAAAGTAAAGGGACACTTATTAGTTTGAAGTTGGACACAGGTTCAGAAGCCAACATAGTGCCAGAAACAGTAGTGTTAGCACTGCAGAAGAAATCACAGATGGTTGAGAGAAAATAGTTAAAACTCCAGGCTGACAGCTGGGATCTGGCCTCTGCTTTGGAAATACATGAACCAGATGTATATCTAGCAAGGTGAAATAGATACAGTTCGTAATAACATTTGGGCATGGATCATCTCTGGGTTAAAAACACACCAGGTCCTTGGCTACATATGGAAAATGGTGCTTTTGACAGACCAGAGTGGAGATTTACATATCTTTTCCCTTGAAGATGTACTCATCCACTTTTCCTCAACCTTTCTGCACTCTGTCAGAGGCTGAGTGTATCTGCCTCAGGATCAAGATGCATTTAAATTGTCAGTCTTTGGCTCAGAGTGATTACAGGATGCCTTGCCACAATGTGCAGAAGGTATTTGATTTTTTTTCTCATTAATCAGTGCCTGCCTCCATAGCACCAGGATGAAGTATTTCCAGACTGGGAAATATTTCCAGGGGCAGCTAACCACTTGGGAACGTGCAGTTGAGTATTTTCATGTTTCCTTACTTTACCATGGGAGTGATGGGTGTCATGCTGCGCAAAGATGAAGCAGTTACCAAACTCCAGTCTGGTCACCTGTGACTTGTATGACTATCAGTAAGTGTCATACAAGTGTCACAAGAGGAAAATTTTTCACAATGAGAACAATCAGCCATTGCAATAATATCCCTAGGGAAGTGGCGAATTCCCCAACGTTGGACACTTTTAAGATTGAGCTGGACAGGGTGCTGGGCCATCTTATCTTGACTGTGCTTTTGCCAAGAAAGGTTGGACCAGATGATCCCTGAGGTCCCTCCCAACCTGGTATTCTATGAAATGTCTAATTCAACTTTGCCTTTTATTAACATGATTTTTGGTTATTTAGTTTTTCCGAGTAAATGTTTGGGGCACCTAAGTAGCCACTGAAAAGCAAGCTATAGATGTACTGATGTGAAAATAAGTTTTGTTTCAGTTCATCAAGCTTCAGTTTGGGTGCTGCACTCATGCATTTGCAAAACCAACAGGAATCAGACTGTTTCTTGACATTTGGTGAAAACAGCATTTAATTGAAGACCCAACCAGTAGTTACAGATGAATACTATTCCTCATTTTGCTTCTGGACACTTTAATCAACCTGCCTGCATGTTGGGATCAATCAGTTTCAGCAGTTGTGTTCATTCATCTTCGTCCTGCCATTCATCTCATGGCAGCAAGGAGAACACTGTGTAATTGAATTTAGTTGAAATCTAATACAAGGACAAACCGTGACAAGCCAGCTATAATCATCTTGATTCTGAATTTTCAGAACAAGCATTAACTTTGTATTTCCAGGAGGAGCATATCTAGTGTCCTGCAGAGCTTCAGTGAGAAAACTGGCAAAGAATATGGAAACTGGACATGTGGAGTCCGTTTTGTGGTTTGTTTTTTCTTTTTTTTTTTTTTACCATTTAGAATTGGTTAAGAAAGAAACGATGATATCTTGCTTGCTTTCACTCAGCTTCTCCAGTGTTTGCCTAATTTGGAAGCGCAACTTGGTCCCTTGTGTAAAATGTATAAAATGCCATTTTGTGTTGTGTCTGTGCATGTTTTGTTTTTTTAAGGCTAATGTAACAAACCACAGAGATAGGATCTCAAAATATTTTCACTGAAGCAGATGTAGGATTAGATTTTCAATTTTTCTGAAGGGCTCAGCATTTGATTCACATTTCCACATGGGCTCCCTTAGAAACTGTCCTGGTTTGAGGTAAAACAGAACCAATTTTCTTTTCAGTAATTTTACTTTGCAGCTAAGCCTCTTCTAACTAACTGAACTCTCTGAAATTAATGGTATATTTTTTAGACAGTAGTCCGATTCCAGACACCTGATGTTTATAGTTAATGCCAAGGAATGGTGTGCAGAGGCTCTTGCTTATCCTTACTGCTATAACAACCAAGTCCAGCCAACTTTGTTACTTGCCCTGTTGGAGGGTCAGAAGCAGAAGAGCGTAGAGGTGTCGCACCTGTGGGGAGGAGCGGACAGGACAGGTCACCCAAAACTGACCAACAAGGATATTCCATCCCATCTGCTTCATGCTCAGTATAAAAGCTGAGGGATCAAAGGGTCAGCCCTCTTTCTTCAATGGCCGTTGTCTGAGGAGGACTCTGTTCATCTGCCTTTGATCCTGATCCATGCATTCCTGAATCCTGATCCAGAATCCAGTTCCCGTCCATCACTGAGTCCAGTCTGGGACTTTCCTAGTGCCTGTCGGTGATGTGATCATCATCCTGGGAGCTTGATACTGGTTTTGTATATATTATATTATATATATTTCATTATTTTCTTTTTTGATATTATCTGTTCTTTTATTATTTTATTATTAGTATTTCATTAAAATAGTTCAATTTCTTCTAAACTCGTAAGTCTCTTTCTCTTTCATTCTTCTCCCCCTGAAGGGAGAGATGGGAGAGAGCATCTGTCATTAGTTTCAGTGGCCAGTCTGGCCCAAAACCACTACAGAAACGACTGTAGTAGTGTCATGTTCATGGAGTTACCGCTTTTTTGAAAGCAGGATATTAACTGCTTGGGTTTAACATGTTGTAAGTTATGTATATTGTCTTCAGGGTTTCAGCTGATCTGACTTGATTGAGTATTCCCAAAGAGGTGTGGCTTTTGTAAGTCTTTTAACATTGCAGATCTTTCTGACAGAATTGGAGGACACCACTATAAACAGAAACCAACTTAGGAATACTCAAAGAATTTCCCACTTTCTGCAAATTCTTTATTTTCAGTAGAAGTTTTATATACAAATCACAAAATATGTTTATAATATAAAATAAATGAGCCAAAATTTGGGGAGGGGAGAGGTTTCCATATACATATGTAAATTAAGGAATTGCAAAATAGTCCATCAAGGACTTATTGCAAGGGTTTATAATGTTTTCCTCAAATATGATATTTAATAAGACGCCTCTTTTCTTGGACTGCTATTGCAATATGTTGCCAAGCTCTTACAGCAGAGTTCAACTCCTGGGAAGCGCAATTGTGACCATTTTTTCAGGCTAGATGCGGTGTGAGGACTGTATATCAGGAAAAAATTCTGATTTTTCCAGCTATAACAGCTAGACCCAACAAACCTCATTGTCCTTTCAACTCATAGACAGTAGTATTTATGGTCATAAGGTTGTTGGAATGTGTCACGTGTTCTGATTACACATTTACAGTTAAAGCAAGGTCCTTCAAAAATACTGTCAGTTGGCAGGGAGGAGTAATAAGTCTATTCTTCACATATTTTTTTTAAGTTTCCTAGGTTTTAAGAAACCTAGGAAAATCTCTGCTTCTGCTGAGTTTTGACTGCTGTAGCTGTGTCACTGAACAGCAAATGTCTATGTCCAGAATGCAGGATATGGATTTTTGGTGATTTCAGATTACAACATCAATGACTGCTTTAATGTTTTACAATTAAGAATGTCTGCATAACCACGCACTGTGTAGCATTTAACCCTTTGGTGATGCACAGTTTTTCATTTGAAACTTTACATATTTCATGCGCCAGGTTGGACTGGCAAGAGGCTGTTTTCAAAATATTTCAGTGCAATTGAGTACAAACAAATGTAGAAAATTAATCATGTCAAAATACCATTTTTGCATGTTAAAGCACTATTTTAACAGTCTGTGGCCAGCTGACCAGTCATGCCTGGCTATAGAAAAGAAGCAGCTTTGTGTACAGACATTTTTCATGGGGAAATGAGGAAAGGACATTAATGCAGACATGTGCTGGCAGGCTTGAGTTCACTCTGCCTTTTTTCTGACCTGGATGGAGACAAACGAGTTTTGGATTAAGGCTGTGCCCAAGCTTTTTTGAATCATCTGTGGTTTTAAAAACAAGCACAAAAACCTTCTTAAATAGCACTCCAGGCACCATAGTTAATTTTCTCTCATTTTAAACAAAAGTAAAATTAATCTTAATTGATTGGTGGTTATACTTGTTATTTCTGTGCTCTGGGGGTAAGATCTTGTGTAACTAGCCCAAGAAAAAGGATCCCAGACCCAAAGCCTGTAACTTCAGTGTAAGATAAGCAACAGTAGGAGAGTACTACAGGGTGGGCAGTGAGCAATGCACAGGGTGCTAATGAGGTCAATGGTGATTAGCACAATAAACCCTGGCCAAATCATAGCAGTTGTGTCCTCTGTGCCAAGAGGTCTAATGCATTTGTTTCCTATCATGTGAAAAGCTGTGGCAAGTGCCTAAGCAGAAACCTGACTTTCTTTTGATTTTTATCTGAAATTGTTTGCTTTGCTTCACTCTCAGTAAATAATCTTTAATTACAACATACTTGTCTGTGATCTCCTTGCTGTTTTCTATTAGTGTGGTTTTTGAAATCAGTGGGATGCTAGGAAATTAATTGAACAGAACATCCAGGATGTTCTCATAGACATAACTATTATGAGGGAATGAGGCTGCTAAATCTTCTTTATCCACAAAATTGGAAATGCATATAGATTATATTCTGAGACATAATTTAAGGGGGACGTTACGCCTCCCATTACATTCCCATTAGCCAATAGCATAGAACACTTCCCACCTTTGGAAGATTTCACAAGAAATCTGGCATTATATACACAAGATGTTATTCATGGTAGTGATTAATTCCTGTAGTTTCTGAGGTATTCTGAATACGTACCTGACCTGTGCTGTCTCCAGCATTACAAGTACCCCCGTTTCTTTCCTGATAACTCACTACACCAAATTCAAATTTTCAGTCTCTATTTGGGTGACAGAGTTGTCCTCCAACAGCTACAGGTATAATTGTCTCCTGGTGAGAGCAGGCTACTCCAAAACAGAGCATGCTCATTAAAACAAAAAGGCATTATATATTGTAAGGTTTAATGTGCTGGGAGAGGAAGGGAGAAGGGAAAGGGGAGGAACTGGAGTACTTTTAAAAAAAAGTTTCTGAATGAAATTAGATGAGTTAATCAGGCAGCTTCAGCCCAGCTGAAAAGGATTTTTGAAAAAGAAATCCTTCCAGCTTCATTCTACCACTGAGTGTTTCATATCTTGTAAAATTCGTCAGATTTTAGCAGGGCTCTTACAGTGTTTCTAGATTCTTCTGCTGACATCAGTGGAGTTTGCTCTCCGCTTATTGTGTGTTTTCTTGCCAAATTTTACTAATCTTGAGATATATTTTAAACCCTGAAAGGATTATTTCAGTATCTGAATGCATCTGCTCATAAAATACTAAGACTTCCCCTCTGTAATGCAACCCAATAGCAGAGTGGTTTTCTAGGCCTGGGGAGGGGTTGGAAGAGGAACGTCCTTGGTCCTGATTCTTTTGCTCTCAGCAGAAGAGAATAGGGACAGGAACATGGGATTTCTCCCCTTCTCAGAGGATGCATTTCATACCAGCAGCCCTCCATAGTACACTGTGTGGTGAAAAAATTTGGGTCCAGAAAGTTGGTGGGAGTTTAGCTAGTTGCCCTAAAAAGGCCAAGATTGTGTTCTGACTCTTATGGTTTAATTTACTGTAAACAGCAAAAGCATTCCTCACTTATGTATGTGGGAAGATGTATATCATTGTAAGTCAATGCAAACAGAGGAAAACTTTATATGCAACTTGTCAACAGCAAATGTCAATGGAAGAGCATTAGTAATAAATGTCATGGTGTGCTCTAAGTACCTCCTACAGCTCTGCTCCTTTAGGGTAGATGTTCTATCCATTGAGGTCATGCTGTGGTACATATTAATTAAATCTCTTCAATGTTATCTGCTGTTTCTGGAAGGCAGCAAACATAATGTGCAAAATAGTGGTTTATCTGGAAAGAAAAGAACACATCCCAGAGCAAGGAAATATCTTTATCTTTTGGAATAGATATCATCTATTATTAAAGCAAAAAAAAAAAAAGAAAAAAGAGTTCCTGCTAGATTTTCTGCTCTTGTTAATAGCATGTCTTGGAATGAAATACTGACTAGAAAGAGGAAAGGGAAATATGCTCACACATGAAAGCATAAGTGCTATAGTTGAGTAAATATGTGTTTCTATTAAAATTATAACCCTGTAGAATCAGTGGCTAGTAAAGAGAGGCTTCAACAAGCATTGGAAAGAAATGAAGCTACGAGCAGATCTTTGCCCTTTGCATGGAGAGATTCCATTGTGACTGATGGAGAAACAAGTTGTTCCAATTTAAAACCCTCTAAAGACAGCCAGTGGAAAACTGCGATGCTTTCCCTTGATGCATGTGCCTGGCTCAGGTTTCTGATGACTGTTCTCATGTATACTAACACTTACATAGTCATTTTTGACAGAGATATTTTTAACAACTACTTTTGCATCGTCATTTCAGCTACAAAAATATGTATCTGCACCGGCAAACCCACCTATTTGTCAGTAAAGAAATAGGATCACTGCTTGATGACACAGTAGAAAGTGGAAATTTTTGCAAAGTGTCTGAGAAAAGCAAGAATACACTTTGGGTTTGAGGCAGCTTGAACTCTTATGCCTTTTAGATCCTACCAAAAATGTTTCTTAAATTTGTGAGGGCTTTCAGAATCCCTAAAGAGCAGCTTATTCTAGGAGCAGAAAGTTGATTCGAAGTGGGTGAGAAACCCACTATGCTTAAATAACAAATTTAGTATATTCCACAAAAAATGAGTTAGAAGCACTGCAATCCAGTTCCTTTGCCTGTCTAGTATCTAGGCTCTTGTGCCTTGCTGATGAATTGGGATGAATGCTCTGTGGCAAGGAAAAAAAAGGGAATTTCCATTACACTCAGTTATAATGCTCATCTAAATCATTAAACACAGCCATCTTTCAGTAAAGAATGTTTGCTGGGGGTTTTTGGGTTATGTTTGCAACAGAAACACTGGAGGACATTTAAAAGACCTCAGAGTGTTTAAGAACATAATTCCCAGGAAAGCTCAGGAGCAAGCAGTTGCTGCTGTTCCTAGATGTGCACAGCTGTTTTGAAACCTGGCTACTACTTTACGTTTTTGAGGGACTAATCATTTGGTCTTTTAATTATCTGACCCACAACATTCTGAATGCAGCATCTGAGGAGATACAGAAGTCCAGCTTTGTTGACAGCATGAACGTAATTCACACATTTTACAAAAAGCCTGGGTAAAGCCTGGGCCAAGCCTGGGCTTGTTAAGCCTAGAAATACAACTTAGTTGTACCCTGAGTGGAGCCCTCCACTACACAGTGATATGATGTGTGAAAGACCTGCACTGCCGGTCATCTTGAATGCTAATCATCTTGGGCTTGACAGGCACAGATCTTTACCCATATGCCTGTGTTGGCTGAGCACAAACAATGTGAGCGTACATACATACAACATGATCCTGGCAAACCCAGGATTACCGAGCTCATGCTTACACTGGAAGAACAATGCTGAGACTGTTCCCTTCAGGTTGGCAACCTTAGATATTAGCTGGTGACTATTCAGGGTAGAGAAAGCAATGCTTGAGAAGGTTTCTGCATGGCTGCTGAGACTGCGGTAACCTACTTGAACCATCTTGCATACCTGAAGTGGTGTTTGGATATTGAATGGCAACAGCTAGCATAGTAGTATTAGCATAAATTATGACTTTAAGGGAGATACCTTGGTCTACTGCCAAGCAATTACAATAAGTAGTGTTTAACTAGGTGTTAACATGAAGGAGAATTTCTTTCTTCTCTGTTGTATAATTCAAGAGTTACCAGGTAAATTTCAAAAGATGAAATGGAGAAAAAGAAGAGAATGGAAGAGGATCCCATTGCTCTGTTACCACTCAGCTCAGGTCTCTTGCTCAGTCTTCAAAAGCATGAGGACCAAGTCCCTAGATGGGTTCGTGGTTTTAGATCCAAGCTTCTGTACTGAACTTTTCTCAGCTTTAGGTTAAATCCAAATTTTGGAATTTTGTAGAAGTGCGGACCTGGATGAAGAGATTAATATCTGGCTGCTTTTGAACTAAGGTGTTTAGTCTAGATGTGGTGTTCTGATGCAAAGTTTTATTTCAGGCCTGTTTCTATTTTGTAATGGTTTCAGATTGGACTTGTTTCTTTCTGAGGCAGGGAGGAAGCAGGGCAGCCCTGGAGGAGGATGGTGTTGTTTTCACTGTATTTCATTCCTTTACATTCTCTGGTGTCTTGATTTACAAATATTCAGCTATGAATATGTGTGACAGCTTATCTTCATCCTGTGCTTAGACAGAAGGCTCCTGCAGATAGACACAACCACTGTGTGCCTTAGCCTATCTGCCCTGAACGTTCCTTAGTGCAGAGGTATGCTCTAAGTGTCCGGGATCGCATCAGTCTCTGCACACATCACAGGATCTCAAGCTCTGGGTCACTAGCAGGTGATCAGAGGCCATGGGCACCTTAGCCTCCCACTACTGGCTTTTTTTCTTGATCAGGCAATAAGGAATTCTTGTGGTATTTACATGGAAATGGAGATGTCATTATGGGAAGAGCAGAATATCTGGATATCTGTACTAGCTCTTGGCTGTAGTTCAAACACTCATCTGTTTTCACCAGGGACTGGGGAACGGCATTGTCCTGCCTCGGCAGACGTGAAGTGAAAAAGTCGCATTAGAGGAGCTAAAAAAAAATTGCTTTATATTTCCAAGTGTGAGTACATAAATTCACTCTCCACAGTACCAGGGCATATGTATGTTACAAGTAGTTGAAGGTTTGCACCAATTAAGTGATATGCAACCTTCTCAAATAGCGGTTTTCTGCTGATTTCACATGCTCATGAAGAAATTATTTTAATTATCTAAAGTAACTTGATCTTCTATTATATTGGTACCCCAAAAAAATCCAAAAGCTGTAGGAGTGTTAGATTCCTTTTCTGTTAACCTGAGGTAGTAACAATATGCAAGAGCATCACACAAAAGAAATTTATGCCACTAATAATGTTGCAGCTGTCCAAAGACATCTGCTCTTTTTACTACTGTACATCTTTTAGTGATGTGACAAATGATATAGTTAAAATCATGGCATAGAAAGATAACCTGGATGTCAACTTGCACAAAGATAAGAGCTACTTTCTGCCAACAGTTCGTCAGAATGCCAGTGAGCATATGCAGTTGCACATAAACTTACACACCTTGCTCTTTATTACATCAAGTTGTGTCTTTGATATCACTCCAATTGATTATCCAGTTGGTGATTGTACTTACTGGGGCACCGCACCATTTTGAGTGACAAGCATCAGACATCACAGGAGCTTCATGTTCAGACTACAAAGCTGTTTATTTTGCTCTTTTCCCCCCACCTTAAACACCCATTTAATAGGAGGTCTGACAAGTTCACATGCATGACTGAAGTAGACACAGCTTGTGAGCTCCCCTCTTGCTCTCCCTTCCCCCCATCATTTGCAAAGTAACATGGTCCAGCTCTGTTCGTGTTTTATTGAACTGGTATTCCTTTACTCTGCTGATCATTTCCACAGCAACCATTCCTTTCCCAGACACACCATTGCAAAGCGCAGAACAGACTTATTTGCTTGTGTGTATTTCAAGAAAGTGAGCCCTAGGGAAGGGCTGCCCTTTGTTTTAGCTCATCAATGCACAATATTCCTTCAGTGCTGCTTTACCTTGATAGAATAAAAGGTCTACATATAATGGCTCGTTTCTTATTCTGTGGCTGGACGTATGAGTCGCAGCTAGGTATGTGATTTCAGCCCTCACACATGCACACCTGCATGTGATCACACACCACAGTTGCACAAGCTGACAGCACGTGGCTGGTGTGAGTCTGAGCGTGTGGTGGGGCAGGAGCACCTAGACAGCTCCCAGCTGGGTCTCCCGTCTGCACTGAAGGCTTCCTTTGGGAAGAGGATGGCAATGAATGATCTTCAAATCCAATTAATTATTCCAATAGTGTGGGTGGATATGAACTAGGGCCTGATACCTGCTGTAAGTTGCAGCAGTGTTTTAAATAGTTTGCAGTGCCCCTATTTGCTTGGGACTGCTGGTTGTGAAACGACCTTATAGTCACTCAGGGACACAGTTACCCATAGAAAAACACTGGGAAGCACACAGAGCGAAGTGCTGCCAAAGAGTTTTAACTCCAGCTCTGACATGACCTTGTAGAGAATCTTGAGGAAGTCATTTTGCCTCTTATATTTGGGGTCCCAGTTGACTGGAAGATAGCAAATGTGACACCCATCTACAAGAAGGGCTAGAAGGAGGATCCAGGGAACTACAGCCCTGTCCAAGCTATGACCACCACAGCTCTCTGCTCAGCTCCTGCTGTCTAGCCCTAAACCTGCATAGCATGGTTCCTCTTCTCACACTTTTTCTTCTTGCCCAAACAGACATTGTCCCTCACCATGTGTTTATAGACTCCTTGAGAGCAGTGGAAGGCTCTGTGCTCGGTGCTAGAGTAGTATACGTCATCTTACAGACAAAGGTCTAACATCTTTGTGCTTGCAAGGCTTTATCTAGATTTTTTGGTGCATATAGTAATTTTAAATGCTGCTTGTAGAGGATACTATTAAAAGGACACCTTTGTAAACTGCTTCATTATACTCTTTGAGATAACACAGCTGGTTTACAGTCATACAGCTTACCTTGGTGTGCTTGGTAAATAATGGGGTTTTTAAGGCACTCTAGGTGAGGTGGTTCTTGAGTTATTTACATTCGCAGCACTGAATCAGTCTTGCAGGATGTGCCCACACTTAAGTTACTAAGTAAGTCTTCAGGCAACTAACTGATTTGCCTCTGTTTTCAAAAATTTTGAGTTCCTGAAAGCTCCTGCTAATTTCAAGAGTGTAGATTCCAGAAATGCCATAGAAAATTGAGTGCAAAAGTCTTTTTGAATATTAGATTGACTTCAGGTATCATATTTTGAAAAAAGTTGCTGCAGCTTTGTGCTGTCAAATCGTTCAGTGAGTTTCTTAGTTCTATTGCACTGATTGTGTTCATGCCATTAAATTTTTGACAATTTCCCTGCCCTTCCATTTTGCTAAGTATTGATTATTCTTTTTTTTTAGGTGGAGGAAAGGAAGGAGGAAGAAGGTATTTTAGAAAGCGTAGATATATTCAGCACTACTTTGAAAAAAACGTCACTTGCAAAAATGGTAAACATTTTTCTTATTTGTATTTATGATTTAGCAGAGTACTAGTAATAGCATAAGAGAAAACAGATTCACAAAAGATGGTATTTGCCTTCTTTGACAGAGAACAAACTGTAGCTCTTATAAAAAGAAGGATCATTTGTATTGGGCACTGTGGTTCTGACAGATTAGTAATAAAGCTGCAGAATTTTTCCTTTGAAATCTGTGGTTCCAGAAGATTTATGGTGGGACAGACAACTCCATTTGATTCTGCTTAAAATTTTGGGCATGAAACGCTTAAGTCTAAAATTCTTTTGAAGAGAGAGTCCAAAGTCATTGAAATGATAATTTTGGAGGGGCTATGGCTTAAAAAACTTGTTTCAGAGTTAGGAGTTCTGCAATGAATTTTGTGCTTTTCACAAGAGCTGTAATGTAGTTCTCCTGTGATAGCTTAAAGGCAAGTACTTGCCACTACTTTCAGGTGAGTGATTTACAATGTGGTTGTGCCTTTAAATAAGACAGCTTGACTTCACTCTGAGATCTTTCCTGTCAAAACCAGTCATTGCTAGTCTTTAAGTGATCCACAATATATTTCTTTAATCAGCTACCTTTTGGATTAGATTTTGCTACAACTGTTTTTGTTATCTCCCTGTCAACCTTCATAGTATAGTAGTGTTAAAAAACAGCAACATTTTTAAAGAGAGGCCTTTAAATCTGGCTGGTTGGCTGTGTTATGTCTTTTTGCTTGTTTTATGACTGTCGAGGAGCACTGATGCAGATAAATATATTTTTAAACTATCCTTTAAAGGCAGTAGCTCCTGCCAAACCATTTTCTTAATGCCATTTATTGAAAATGACTGAGTGTACCATGTGTATGCATGTTTGGAAACGCTGTGTTATATTCTGATGATGAAAAAATTCAGTTCACCCCTGTGCAATAGGGATTGTAGCACATGTGAAGTAGTAAGAGTTGTTACATAGCTCTGGAGCTGGTTTCTTTGGGATAGGGAGTATCACAGGTGGGATCTTCTGAATGTGAATGCGTGACTAGTCCTCAAGCTCTTTAGGAGAGGACTTCTGCTGAAGTTGGGCAGATTCAGTTCTCACCTCAGTTTTGATAGCCTTAAATGCTTTTTGTACCACTAAACTGATTTTTTTGAAGTGACCTTCTACCCAAATCCAGTGCTGACAAGTCTTCATTCTCTAGGATGGAGTGGACAACATCTAGCCTGGTCTTTGAGGAATCATTTTAAGGACCTGCATTTAAGGTCACAAATGTGGAGTGACATGGGATTTTGAAATACAGGAAATACATCTTTGAGAAAGTTTGGTATTAAATAGAGAAGACATAGGTGGGAGTGTCAGAAAACTTAACAATAGTGGTTAGATTTAAATAATAATAATTCTACTTCCCTTATTAGTGCTTTATGAAGAAGCAGGAGGATAATTTTTACATCCAGAATTTTCTGCAGCTGTTCTTTGAAAGGGGACAGGATAGTGTTGATGTTGCCTTTCTGTAAACTAAATTTCTGACAAATGAGAAACTCCATGGTACTCCCTTCAAACACAACTAATACCCACCTCTCGGTCCTTCTCCTGTCCTCACTTTAACCCATCCACTGTCCCTTTGGTCTGTGCAGAAGCAGTGGCCTTCAGGAGTTAAAAAGACTTGATGGACATGCTTCTCAGTCTGGTCTGCAAGTGCTTAGAAAAACAACTGCACTTGGTGTCGACAGTGAAGCAAAGTATTGCCCCTTTCCCTCCTGCCTTGGAACCACAGGCACAGCTTTACTTTGGTTTTCCTTCTGCATAGACACTTCTATCCAAGTTTGTTCAGTCTACCTACTTTGCAACTGTTTCTACAGTGACTAATTCGTGTGTCTTGCAGGGCTTCATTCTTGGACCCAGGTTTGTTTATTTATCTCTGTTTCCTTTTACTGCTGTAATTTGTGTCATGGAGCAGATTTCCAGTTGTGCCCTGATTTTATGCAAATTTATTTTTAGGTGGCTGCCAGAAAGCCAGATGTTATATATTGATTGTTATGACTTTGATGGACATCAGCATTTGGATGTCAAGCAGTTGGTTATCTCGTCTTGTAAGGATGAATAAACTGCTTTTGTAAAGCATTTGGCATCACCTTTCCCGTCCTTTTTTCTCCTGTTGTGTGTACTCCAGGCTGTAATATTTAGGCTCTCTTTTGTGCTCAGTCGCTTGGTGTAGCTCATCATACAGTGCCGTTTCTAAGAATGGCTTATTATTATCTCTATGCTGAGTGTCAGGATGCCTAGAGAAAGGAGTTTATTTTTAGAAGGTAAGATCGAAATACGCTTACAGTCACTCCCAGTTCCTCTTGAGTGCTAGAGAGACATCACTTCAAACAACCATAAAAGTTGGGAACTAAATATTTTTGTTTTGAGGCGAATGTGTGTCTGGAGCCAAACTCTGTCCTTAGAAGCTTATGTGCTGTTCCCATTGGAGTCTGGGGCCTTCCTGCCTGGGAATACAAAGCAGATTTTGGCATGACACAGTGGCTTGAGAATTAAGCCTTTATGAATTGGCACTTTTGTTCTTACTGCTTTTGTTTAAGACAAGGGTGGGAGAAAATTAAATAACCGCTGTGAGGTTTAACAGTCACTTTGTTTTCCACAGAGCAGAGATTGTCTGTTGGGGAGATTTTAAAACCTGCATTTACATTTTGAAATAAGTGGCCTGAATTTTATATATACTGTAATATACATTGCTTTTTGAAAGTCTTACCCTTCTCTTTCCTGCTGCAGCCTTTGCTGTTCTTCACTGTCCCCATGGTATTAGTTTACCACCAAGAACATAACTGATCCTATGCCACGTATTGTTAGACTGGAAGCTAAACCAGCATGTAACCAGATCAATGGCCAGAACATGAAGCATCCTTAGTTTGAGGAGCTCAGACTGTGTTTTGCTTCTCCTCCCGTTCTCGCAGAAGCCTTTGATTAGGGAAAGCTCATCTTGGTGATCGGGCCACTAAACTTGCAATTCCAGGCTCTACCACAAAAAT
Organism: Burhinus oedicnemus; assembly: GCA_008921705.1. Classification (NCBI taxonomy): domain Eukaryota; kingdom Metazoa; phylum Chordata; class Aves; order Charadriiformes; family Burhinidae; genus Burhinus; species Burhinus oedicnemus. The sequence continues at coordinate 992,159 of VFFE01007252.1, read as the reverse complement.
GGACTGGTTACTTCTGTTATACCATTTCACCTCTCCTGCCTTTGTTTCTCCCAGCTACAAGGGGCTGCTGTTGTGATATTTGGACTTTGGACACTCTACAAACAAGCTGGGCATTAGAACCTCTCACAATCTGCAGGACTGGTCAAATGGTCTCAGCTGCCTGAGCTCACATTAAGTTAACGTTGCACCTTCCTAATGGAGATAGGCCTTTTCCTTCTTCTGTAAATTATAAGTTGTTGTGGTTTGGGCAGTATTTCTCCCAGGTGAGAGCACTACCAGCTCAGTATTATGACTCATTGAAAAGCACGTTCCTATAATGGTAGGCTTTTAAAATATTTTATGGAGTATTTGTATGGGATGGAGTAAGACTAAATAGAATCACACAGAGCATTTTCCACAAAATTTGCTATAAACCTCTAACAGGGCAAAGCTCACAGCAGACTAATTAAAGGGATCCTGCTGAAATTAAGTTTGTCTTTATTGCTCTCACTTGAATAGCGTGGAATATAGCAGCATAAGCAGACCTTAAGGTTCTTTAATCTTATGATATGGTAGAAGTATTGAATAATATTTCCCATTGTTTAACTAAAAAGACAACGGTGTACAAGTTCAAATCATCAAAGGTCATCTTTTAAAGCTGATCCAATATTTGGAAACAAACTTTCCACGCAGCTTTCCACACTTTACATCACCTCCATATGGTGGGCACTTTCTCTGCAGGTATCAGCATACTGCAGCTCTGCTGAGCACCCAGTGCTGTGTGGACTGGGGTTTGCTGTGTCTGTCAGTCCAATGGTTGCTGTCTTTATGTTACGGTTCGAACAACTTCTATGAGAAGTCTGAAGCTGTAGCAATATCCTTGTGCTAAGAGGTACGTAAGAGATGGTACGTGGCTTTAAATAGGCTAGGTGCAGTGCTCTTCGAACTTCTGCCTGTCTTCAGACTTTCTCAAGTGCCCATGCTCTGTCAGGAGAGGAGACAACAGACCCCATAATCTCGATCCACAGGCAGAAGAACATATCTTCATGTCTTCTGGGGTTTTATTTTTCATCTTGCTTCCTAAAATTTGGAAGAACTAAGCAATATGTGTAGTAGAGGAGAGATTTTTATTTTTTTTAACATGTGTGATAATTGCAATGTCTGCCCTGGTGCGTACTTCATTAGATATTGATATTGATTCATTAAGGGCTTTATTATGAACACAGTCATCTGATGCTTTAGTTGAAAGAAATGGAAAAGTTTGAGAATTGTTTTGGGCTGAATTCTGATGTGAAAATTGCAAACAATTCCTCTTCCTGATATATAATGCTGATTTTTCATGCTGGAATGCTCTACCTGTGAAATTTCATCCAAGAGTGTATTTTAATAGCTGAGTTCTTAACCTTTCCAAATAAAAGCATATAATGGAAATAATGATAGAGTGAAATTCCACCCTTAATTTGAGCTGTGTTAGAAAGCCTGGGTATAACATTATTCTATTACTTTTTCCTTTTTCGAAAATGAGTACATACTTCTGTCACTTGGCTTTACACATATTCATACACCGTTTAGCACCTTTTACTCAGATGGATGAGATATTACCTAGGTAATCTGGCTCATTTATCTTCAGCAGTGCAACCTGTGCATGGCATTATTCACCAGTGGGACCCGTTAGACTGGAATGGATGATTTTTTTAGCAGTAATGTGCATGTTTTTTCAGTTGTAATAAATGTTGAAAACTGTATTTAGACGCAAGTGCTTTTCCACATGACAAAGCCCAGCTCAGTTCAGGAAACACCACCTGTAGTGCTTTACACACCCCATCTTCCACCGTGTTGTCCCCCTTGTCCACTAGTGTGACCATGGACAACTTTGGTGTAGCAGTGATGGGGAAGTGGTGTGATAGAATCCCCAAGTGCTTTCCAATCTGTTATGAATGAAAGCTCATTACTGGCAGACAGCAGTGCTTGTGAGCTCTAGCTCAGGTGACTCAGTTGCGCAGGAACTTGGGAGAGAAAATTCGGGAGACCTGGTTAAAGAGGTTAACATGACGGAATTGCTCACTTAAAGCTGACTGCAGGCTCCCACCTCAGCCCTTTTGAGCAGAGTCCTTAGGATGTAGCATCTAATGAGGGCTTCTCTGATACACATGCCTTCTCCGAAACTTTGTTACCAGTATGCTCATGCAATCAACTTGGAGTTCAGTTGTGAAGTCCTGCATGACACAAGCTGTTTGTTAGCATTGTTCCAGCTAAGCTGATGCATAGTCCCTGTGAGCCTGTTTTTATACTCTGTCTCAAATTTCCTCGCTGGAAGACTGAGCAGTTTTGGACAGTTTTGGACTTATCTTCAGTGTCACATCCTGGCTTCCAGCTCCAGCATTTTCCTGCTGCCGTCTCATGATGCCAGGGAGACTCGGGGCTGTATAAAGCCACAGCATGGCTTTCTTAGTGGTGTCTGTCTCGCCCCAAGTGCGCAGGGCCAAACAGAGGGTTGTGATGGCACAGCTCTGAGCCAGTGAAAAGGCCCTAACCGGCGTGTGCTTTGCAGTGAGAGTGGTGAAGCCTTTTCTGATGGTCAGGTGGTAGAGAAGCAAAACACAAGGCCAAGTGCCTTTCTTCAAGTAGAAGCAGCACATAGTTTGTGGGCTTGTTTAGAAGTGTGAAAAGAGTTTAATTCTACCCACTTTGGGCTTCTCTGTCAGGTTCTTGCTTTGACTGTGAAGCAGTTTATATGTTCTTTTGTTCACCAATAAGTGGAAACGGAAGGAGGAAAGCATGTTTCAAGTCCTCCTTATGGTTAAAGTTGAGACAGGAAATTGCTGCTTTTGTTTTTTTTAATGACTCTCCAAAGTTTTAGACTAACAGATCTCACAGACTACTGAGGACTGTTGTTACTCTTCAGCTTTAAACTTAAGGACAATCCGTGCTTTATGCCCCACAATTTAGGAGCAGTTGATTTATACGGGATATTCCTTGCCACTCCCTAATAGAAAGAGGATGTTAGAAACAAGCTGTGTCCCTGCATAAGGAAAATATCCTTTTTATGTAAATGTCTCATCAATGTAGGTCTGTCAACCTACATTTCAGGAAAAATGGATGCTTTCTTCCTTCTCCCCTCTAGGCCATGGTGAATCATTAAAAGAGCCTTTTGTTTGTTTACAGTGGGGTAGACCCCATGGGAGCACGGATGTCAGCCATGATAGATTCATTGACAGATAATCCTTTGTTTGGGGCTCCAGCATGAAAAATGGTTTCATTTCATAAGTATCACCTTCAGAAATTATTTAGTGCCTTTTCTCTTTAAATTATGAATCTTTTGCAGCAGGGAGAATTCTTGACAGAAGCTATCTGTAGGAACAGGAAACCTTCTCATATATCAGTAGCATTAACTCAGCAAGTAATCTCCCCTAGGGTACATCTACATGGCCCAGTGCTGTACAGCAGAGATATCCATGCTGGCTCAGAATGAGCTGCAGCAATGTAAAATTGTGAGCTGGTTTCTCTTCCCTTTTAAGTATGTGTATGTCCTATGTAGCCCAGACAAATACAGTATGGAACTGGTCGCAAACCACATGCCTCCAGTACCTGAGCTGCAGGGCTCAGATCTGGCTTGCATGTTACAGTTTAGCAGTGAGTTAAATTAGGTAGAAAAAAACCCCACATATGTATCTATATGTGTGTGCCTTAGTCTTCTAGGAGACCTAGAAAATGGGAGCTTAATAAAGAAAAAAGTGAATGCTAATACTGAAGTGGTAAGAACTGGCCCTATTGGTCTGTTATGGTCTCTGCACAAGTACAGTTCAGAGTAGTACAATTCAGTAATACAAGTACAATTCAGAGTAGCTTAGCTTGTCATGATTGCAAGACTCTGAAGAAGAGCTTTACATTGATGCTTCACGAGTTGCTAAAACCTGCTGCTAATTGCCTCAGTCTGGAGGCGTCATAGGGAAATCAAAACAAAGATCCTGCAGGTGTTTTAATCAGCGTTCATAGAGCAGCCCTTCTGTGCTTCATGAATTTGATTCAAGCTGTTCTCAGTACCGAGATGTGAGGTGGCAGTGCTGTTGCCATCTATAATCTGTGGGTGCTGCAGCCTCTCAAGGCGCCCCAGCAGGCACTAGGGTTTCAAAGCAGCTGGTGCCATGCGGTCAAGCAGGCCAAAGGCATTCTGCTCCTTCAACAGGCTATGCTCCAGGATCCTGGCAATGTGCCACAGGAGAACAAGCAGGTGATGCAATGTGGGGAAAAGTGCGGAACAGCAGACAATGTTGCATAGACAGTTGCAAACACGATGGAGTAGTTAAATCCGCATCAGTTAGCGCCATAACTGATGGCAGTGCTTTCTAGGCACTGTTGCAATGAGTGTAGGTTACTGAAGAAGATAAGGAAGTCACCTCTCCCAAAACACTATTTTCTTTGGGGGTTGTTTTATGTCCTATAAAATTTAGTTGATCCATTATGAAGAGCTCAAAGAAGTTTATTACACACTATACAGTAAATACAGTGCGTAGGAACACTGTATGTATATCGGATATATGTTCATAATAATAGTGGCAAATAAAGGTAAGCCTTGAATACCTGCCATTAGATATTACAGTATTTTTGTTACAGTACATTATCTCAATACATTTGTGTTAGAGAGCATTTTGTTTATCTGTCAGGCATGTATTGTTGTTACTAGAGAGAGGCAAGCTACTCTGATAGAATTAGCTGTTATTAATTATTGTGAAAAATAATGTTTAACTACTCCTTTGTGTTTCTTACAGTACACAGTGCTCTCATGTCCAAGTGATTATAGATTGATTCGGTTGTGCATGAATAGTGCTAAGTGCTGTTAAAATCAATGTAATTTGGCATTTGCACACCATTGTGCATATTCAAAGCATTTAAAAATATAAAAGTTTAGATTTTGATCTGCTGCAGCTAATAGCAGCTTCACATCAGCGATGAGTCACTGGTCACCAAAGAAGGCAATGCAGCACAAACACTTCCCTCCCTGTGTTAAAATTCTTATTTGTCACATAAGTGGGAAAATTATCATCAAATGATGTTTATAGGTCTCTAGGGTTGTATTTGCTTGGAATATCACAAGGCTGACTTTTGTATCAAGAGTCAAGCCTGTTCACACAAAATGTGAAGTGTGGTTCTTATTTAAAGTAAAGTAAAATCAAAGCAGAAATGGGTCAAACTCTTCCCATTGAAAGTTGATTGGAAATGTGTGCCTGAATGTCTTCTACCCTTTGAAAATCTGACCTAGATATTTTATTTTAGGAATTATAATCAGATAAACTTGCAGGATTGAAGACATGTCGTTTTGGACGTGTCATTTTCTGTAGGAGTGTTTTATAGGCTGGTATAATCCTGTACAGTTCTACAGCAACTTGACTTTGTGCTGATAAGCAACTTTGCCCAAGTGCTCTATAGGTTAACATTATCTTAATTTCCCTTTCCTGTACCAGGAAGGTAAATCTGATGCTTGCTATTTTATTTTTTTTTCCAATGGCAATTTTAGACCTCCCAAGAATATGACTTCAGGCTAGTGGGCACAACACTGAAATGTGGGGTCTGCCTTAGCTGTTAGACTGCTATGAGCGACTCATTTCGCAGTATTTCGGCTTCTGCACCTGGCTGTGTTTCAAAAAGAGAGCAATGATTTTGGCCTTCTTCGTAAAGTGCTTTGGGATTAGTCTATTGGTTAACAGTTTATTTTTGCTTGTTGTCTCAAAACCTAATTTCTGTAACAAAAGCCATGAAATCTTAGTGCTTTTGGGGCTAGAAAAGAAACTATCGGAGTTGTCATTCTTTTCTTGAAAGCTGAGGTTTTATAAGAAGAAAACAATGAATTAAAAAGCTAGCCCAAAACTCTGAATTCGTCTCTTTGAGTTTCTGGCTAGCTTTACATGCTCCGTAGATTCCCCTCACAAAAACACCCCTGTCCCATGCAACTGCTTCAGGTTTGCTCTTGTGCTGATATATTTAGGGCAGAACACTTTTTAATGTTTGTTTTTTAAGGCTCATGCTAATGGAATATATACAAAGAAAATGGTGAAGACTATCAATGCCAAATTCATAAATTGCATTATCAATGCCTTATGGAAAGAGCCATGAATCACATTACAAGATAAAGAATGATTTTTTCCCCTCTACTGTTGAAAGAAAAAGCAATATATTGTCAGAAGTCTAGCTTTGATATTTCTCTCTACTGTTCTCCCTCTTAAAGCTTTCTTATAACCAATAAAATTCACAGGTTTGCCATATCTTATTCAGCGAGAAGGAAACTTAAAAACTAATATGCTGCGTTGGCACCAAGTGAAAGAAATTGATTTAGAAGATGACAGTGAAGGAGCCATGCTGAAATGTGTATAGCCAGGCACTGTCACACTTCCTTGGAAAGCATTCAAATCGATTTCTCATGGAAATGTATTCGCGAGGAGCTGTGTCAGACAAAAAAGCTTCCTGCAGGAAGAACCGATCCATCCTGTGGGCTCCCACCAGTGCACTACCACAGTGCCACACCAGAAGGATTTACTGGATTAAATGTACTTTGATGTTGCTCTGGTATGTTAGTGCAGTCTGCCCGAGATGGCAGATTAGGCTGGAGCCCAGGTCACCCAGTACTGATCTCAGCTTAACTCCTGGTTTGTGGCTTGGTCGGGAATGAGATGCATCCTTTTTAATGCACTCCCGTTTTGCCAGCTGCAGAATGGGACAAATGAATCTTTTTGAGGGGTGTGAAAAAGAAGTGCCTGAGGAAGAAAGGATGAAACAGCTAGCTGTTTGCTGCTGCTGCAATTGTTATGCTTTAGTTCAAAACATATCTGATTTAGATATCAATATTTAAGACCCAAGTGGACTAGATACACTTTTCTATTCCTATGCTGTATCATTGGCCGTTCCGAGCTTCAGATTTACACAGGAAGGACCAAATTTCTGAGGAAGTTGGGGAATTTGTGGATTGCAATATGAAGCAGACCACCACCATTTACTTTTCAACATTAGTGTCACCAGCCACAAGAAGTCCCTCTTAACATATTACAGATCACTGGGTTTGGACTTGTACAATGGCCAGTTGTCCAGAGAGCCAGGAGATTCTCTTGGGAAGCAGAAAGTTTTGGTAAACTCACAACTTTGTGACAAAACCTATTTGTTTAAGGAGTACAGTCCAGGTTTCAGGCAGATAGGCAATACCTAGAGAAATGAAGATTATATCCATAAAGGAGGGTAGTGAGATTAGACTCTTCAGAAACTTGTCTTTTAAGAAATAGTGGCTTCAGGTTTCATATTCCCAGGGAGTGAGATTGCATGCACACCGCAATACACAGAAGGAATAATAATGCAAAATGGAAATACAGCAGATGAGCGTGAAGGTGGTTGCTGCTCTTCCCTTCCTCCCCTGAATCATAGAGTCTGTCTACAGAAGAAAATGTTAGAAGCAGTTGCAGTTATTTTCCCTGGCAGCCAGAGTTTAGTAAGTTGCTAACTTAGATGTTGTAAGTCTTTTGCAGTTTCTTAAGAAAGATCATAATCATTCTTCATATGGTTGAAATGCTGTATATCAGTCCACTGCTGCTGAACTCGCTGCTGCTTTGGAGTTCATTATCTGGGGGATTAACATTATGTTCAACTTAATGGTTTTGTCTGTGAGTTTGGTTATTCGGTTATTTTTTTACTACAGCAAAATACACTTGAAAGCATTTCCTTTATCTTCAAAACAAGCTGCTCAACTCAGATGCCTGTGTAGCATCCATAGTTCCCTTCCTTCTACCCCCATGTTCTTCTTAAGGAGACAACCCTTTGCTGTTTAACTAATCAAATTATAACCCTTTCTCTTTCCCATACAAGTCTCCTATGTTTGTTGTATAAACCAAGAGCTGGGCTGGTGTATTAGAAGTTGGGTTTTTCTTGCCAGCTTTCCTCTAGCCTAGCTGGTGGGAAATGTCAACAGGCTGTGAAGGGTCACCTATGTAAGTTATGGAAGGGATGCAGTTTTCTTTATGCCTGGGCTTGGGGAATCTTGGTTTCTAAACAGCCCAGAATTCCCAGATGCTGTTAAGAGCTACTTGCACCCTTTCAGATTGATCCCCCCATGCTCAGCAACCCGTTGTCTACAGTGGACAGTTTTTCTCAGAAAGTGGCAGCTCATGGACTTCTCATGTGAATCATGATATAAACCTTCACAGGGAATTGTATGGACTCTGCTGTTATGACGGGAGTCAGGAGGGTAAGAACGTAAGTGGCCTAGTGGTCTGACCAAAGACTTCTGTCCTGCCACAGTAACCCCAGCCAATTCTGCAAATGCTTTAGCCTGTTCAGGACAGATCCATCTTTGAGTTACTGGATTCCCTAGAAATCGCTCTGAGGTGGATCCCACTCCTGAGCAATTACTGTGCATCTGAAGGTCAGTTGGTATTGAACCAAAAGAGAGTCACTCCAGGACCAGCATCAAACATTGCTTTCTTACAAAATTTTTCTATGTCCTCTATAAGGACATTTTGTAGGTGACTCACTTGCAAGTACATTTGGAGCAGCTGAAGGCACTGCATTGGTTTATTCAGTTACTAAAAGAGAAATTAAGCTCTTAATAGGGCTTCCTGAAAAAGTGGGCTGAGCTGTTGTGGAAAAAAAAGCACTATGAAAAAAAATATCAGATTTTGTCATGCTTTTTTCCTTGTTTCTTTGAGGGAATGAATTGAAAGCTGTTGTTTTAGAATTAAATAAAAATGCAACATTTTCATTTAGATGCTTTTTGAATAGGGCTGAAATGTTTTGAGATTTTCCCTGTCCTTCCTTGTGTCTAATCTTTATCTCTTATCTCAATCCACTTTTGTAATGACAAAAAGGAGAGGGCAGTGAAAGAAAAAAAAAATGCAAAAACTGAAAACCTAAGCTATCCTGTCTGATTTGTATCAGCATAAGTGTTTCTTTTCATTTGAAACATTTTGCTAAAATTATACAAATTCTTGAGGCACAAGAAAACATTTTTTTAAAGAAAATATTACCATTGAAAAATATACTTTGGTTCCCAGAAGGTTTTACCTGCAAATCACTCTAGCCAACTCTACCTATTGGTGAAGCGAATGAGGCAGAAATGTGTCAGCTGGATATGTTTGAGATAAGGTAACATTGCTTCCATGTTAATATGTTTTATAACAAAACACTCTGATCCTTTGTAAGCAAATGGAACAGTGTGGTCAAGAGTATGGATAATTATTGCCAGTTTTCAGTCTGGTAATCATTGGAGTGTAATGTTAGCGTGTCAGTTTTTCACTAGGAGTTAAGTAACGTTTTGTTTCTCAAGTTTGATAGGGGAAAGGTCTGTGTATTTTCCGATGTCTGGTAGTCAAATATTGAGGATTTAATATTTCTATAGGTGTGGTATTGGCAGGCCAGAGCTAAGTGGCTGGAGAAGGATTTTGTGTATTTGTACGGTACCTGCATCATTGGGTTCTGGCTGGGCTCTCCTGTGCGTCACATGTTGTCATGGCCTCAGGAGCTGAAAGGCAGTAACAGCTCTAAGCCCCGACAGAGACAATCCACTGTCAAGACTAGGATGTTAATGAATTTTAATGGACCTTGGAACGTGCAGTATACATGAAAATGCTGTTTTCAAAAGCAGTATTTTGCGAAGTAAACAATAGAAGCAGGTACTTCAGAAAGCCAGCTCTATTTTGGAAAATACATTTTCCTGTATGTTTTCCTGTGTGTCTTTATTTTTGAAAAAAAATAAACCCTCCAAACCAGACTTTTTATTTTGTTGCTTTCTACACAGCAATTCTGCTTGCACCTTGCAGTATCATTATTTAAACCAACAGTTGTATTTTGGACATACAATTCACTATTTGCCAGTCTGGCTTGATGCACTCACTAGACAGTGGGCTTTTCCTCAGGTGGGCTTTGCAGAGGCTAATGGGTTAAGTGCTTAAGCATAAAAAGACTGAAACGAAAGTTATCTAAATATTTGAGGTGCCAAATAAAGTCAGTCACTGACACATCTTGTCCAAGCAGGTGGCTGAGGTAGAAAAGGCAGTCCTGGCAAAACATGGGGTAGGATCCACCAGCTGGTTTCCACTGCTTTCCTCTAAATCGTCTTGGGCCATTTGCACATACCCCTACTACCTGCGAAGATCTGGCTGATTAGGCCTGTTTGCTTATTTCTCTTGACTAATGGGCACAACGGTGGCCGTTTTAGACTCTGCACTGCTCATGAAACTCAGGTTTTATGAGTATCAGGCTGAAAGCTGAGCAGTGACTCCTGCCTTCCAGTGCAGAATACCAATGTGTCCTCAGCGTCCTTTTGTAATTGTGCTGCAGCAGAGCTGAGCTATGGGCTGTCGATACCATTTGGGGTGCTCAGATCGGCTTCCCGTTCGCTCTGGTGCTGTATGATGTATGACACTAGAGATGAATGAATTGTATATTTTATTTAACAAAGACTAAAATAAATTAGTTAGCAATGTACTGCCTGGCCTGAACACCCAGTAAGTACTAGTAGTTTTCATTATCCCTCAAGAAATCATTGACTATTTTATGCGATGCAGTAATGTATTATTCATAGACAATTTCATAGGTAACATTATTGCAGATTCTCAATGTAACAAGAACGTACATAAAGCCATGAAATCCTTAGGAAGAGAAAGATGGGTGATCTTCCATAAAAATGAGACTATACGTGCATATGCATACACACAGAGGACTACAGGTCTTCGTGGAATCAGGCAAATGCCTTTTAATCATGGCAGTGAACATTATTCTTCAAGCATGTCTGCTACTACTCCCTATAATCCACTAATCCCTCTCAGTTTATTAATGATAAACTTTAAATATTGGTCTGAAATGTTGTTCTCTGCCTGAAGCCGCATAGTTTCAGTCTCATCGTCAGCAATTCGCCTGTACTTATTACATGGATAGGTATCCGCATTTCCAGCCAATTTATTCACCAAGCTTGGGATGTAAGAGTACGCACCTGGAGAGAATACATCTGCATAGCACAAAGTCCCATCTTCTGCAGTGACAGGACATGGTGCACAAAACTGTACACCCCACGCTGTCATTTAACATGAAGGACTCAATTTCGTAGTGTCTCTTTGGCAACGTAAAATAATAGTGGTAATGAGGCACTCGTTCAGCCTCTCCTTGGTATAAACAGGTGTAACTCTTCTGGCGTCAGGGAGGTTCACTTATCATCATTTCAGGCTGTGCCATCAGGCATAACTCTGCCTTTTCTGCTCCTTGACTCTCAGGTTTCTCAGCCCGAATGCTACATCCAAGGCAACTACTTGTATTGCCACAGCAGTTTTTTGTCAGCAGCGTGTGTCTCTCTAACCCGCGGTTCCCCAGGCATTGTGAAATTGAGGAAGGAGCCTTTATTCCAGTGGTAGCAGATGGCACTACTACTTTATGCTTCTACCCTGAAGCACTACCTGGCTGGCTTGGGCCCTGCTACAAGGGGTGAACTGAGCTCTGCCTCGCCCACTCCTGCTGCACAGGCTCCACCTCAAAGCTTAGAACATGGCCTCACCTGCCTTTGGGGACCTTGGTGCTGTGGCAGGATGCTCTAGAGCTACCGCCATGCCCAGTATCACACCAGTATCTGTCTAAAGGCAGTGGAGCTTGATTTCACAACAGCAGCAGAGGTCGAAAACTGGCTTTATATCCTCCCCAGTGTGTCCAGACTGGGTACTTGTGTCATGGACTCATGAACAGAGTCCTTTTGATACTTGCACTAAGTGCAGTGTAAAAGCATATTGTGTTATTCCTTTTCTTTTTACACTATGTCTTATGGTTGTCCTTGAAACTTTGCAGGCAGTGTTGTTATCTAAGTGAGATATATTGCAGTTAGAGCTTGCTCTGCTGGGTTGGGCACTTTAGAAAGCTTTTACCACTTCGTAATTTAAATGTATGTTTGTCCCTTTTTAATTGAAAAGTTGTAAGGAGTGAAAGGTTTGTGTGTCTGCACTGTTTGAAGGCTGTTTTGACTTTTGGTTACCAAGGAAACCACTTTAATGTAGAATCAGATTCCAGCGACCTCGAACTCTGTGTTTTATTAGGGTTTGTGCATCCTTCAGTATGGGAACTGTTTCAATGGGAAACTATTTCAAAGCATTTTACTCCCATCTGAGGTCTGTCATATCTAAAGAGTGCTGATGGGGCTTGAAAGTTCAGCAGGCAGTGAAACTTCTAGCCCAATTCTATGTTTCCTATGGATCCAGGGCTGGACCTGACACCAACATTGCTGACTCATGACTTTCGAATACATGCACTGACATGTTACCCTGTATCCTGACTCCTGTCCTCAATTTCTTGTCTACTCCTTTGCCTGTTCATACAAGTGGTGCGTACACCAGTGATGTCATGGTTTATTGAGTGGTGGTTAAGTGTGGTATACTGGAGAATCTTCATATTAAAGCAGCTATAAAGCTGCAGTTCTGGTAAAATGTAGTTATTAGTGCATTAAATGAGTTTTGAAGGTTCAAGGGCTAAACTGGACCATAAGAGGAGGTGAGCTGGAGAAACCTTGGTGAAATTGATGTATCCATTTTGGTGTCATCACAATCCAAATAATTTCTGAAAGTGAATGGATTTCTGTGCTGCTATTTTGGAAGCAGTAGGGGAGGAAAAGCTTGAACAATGTCAAAACATCTCATTTTGACTCTGGGAAGTCTCAGGTTTTTTTAATGGCATCATCTTTAAGTTATAATGCAGTGTATAAATGCAATCTAAATTATTTCATAGCACAATGTTAGATCAGTCCAAAGCAATTCTTTTTCTCTGAGTATGTCATGTTTAATTTTGCTTCTTAATGAATTCAGAATTGGAAGTCTCAAAGCTGTTGATTAAACCAAATCTTCATCATTTTTTGGACACTTCTGTTCAGGTGCTCTATTTCTGGCTGTGGTAGAGTCGCTCTGCAACACAGACTGGAGTGTCTTCCTCCTACACTGAATCTTTTCTGGTTGGGGTGCAGTCCCTTCAGAAAAGAACGACTTTTTCCTATGTAAACTGTGAAGCAGAAAGGAGCAGTAACTGTCATTAAGTTTTCCAGGGACTACTATAGTACTAATTCAGACCATATATCTTGTAACAGGCATTAACAACAACTGTACATAGATAAGTTTGACATATTTGAGTTCTAACAAGCCAACTTCACTAAAATGTTGGGAGAAAATGTTAGCAAGTAATTTTAAATGGAGTTGGCATATATATACCTTTTGACTTGAATCACTTACTGTTGTCCCAGTAATTTAGTCTGGGTCTTCTGGCACACTGTGAGAATGTAAGGAGGAAGTGGTACCGTTTCCTTAGACTCACACTGATGCTTTAGCTGTATCTTTGCAGTACTTGCTCCCTGCATATGTGTGTGCGTATATATATATATTATTTCTCTGATATGCAAAGTATTGTGCAGTATAAGCCCAGGTTTTGGTGCATAAGTCTCTTTGGTATTTAACATCTTGGTTGCTAAGACAGGTAGTGGAGCTTAAATAATTCTGTTGTCTGGACATGTATATTCGTCTGTTTAGTCTAACAGTTTTTGATGCTGCTGGCCAATTTCAACTATATTTGGAACAGACGCAGAGGTGTCAAAGGGACTGCACTCCTATAAGTTTTTAAGTATTAGTGGCTTATAGAGGAGCCACAGTCAAGAAAAGCTAACCCTTTATTAAACACCAGGAAAGCATGCAGAAGAGAGACTTGTGAACCTGATTTACTAGTTCCTATGGCTCGTTCAAATTATTTGTTTAAACTTTAAATATGCCTAATTTATACAGAGTGCAGTGTGTCTATGCACATTTGTCTGTTTATTATACACATGCTCACTGAAATCCTTTCAGAAATTAATTGTGCTCCCCCTTGTTAAAAGCATAACCTCAGCTCCATCTGGTGGCTCTGTATATTAATAAGACAAAACTGCTGAAATATGTCTTGTCTGTGATTTTGCTTTTTGTCTAGTGAAAAAAATAAGTATAACACCAGACATCCAGACATGTGTCAGCTCCCTTGAGGTAGATATGATGTATATAAGAGAAGACCCTTATCTTTTGATTCCTGTTTTGGGGGGTTTCGTATTTTCTGGACTTCATGCCTTTAGAGATCAGGGTTTTTTCCCCTCAATCATGAGAGATAAGAGACTATTGTAAAAAATACAATAAAATATATATATGAAATTTCCCTCCACCTCACCCCTTTATCTCTTGAGAGCAGGAGGTAAAGCTTTATGAGGAAGGTCAAATGTGTCTGAGTTGCACTGCCTTCCTGATTTATAACTCTCGAAGTGTGACCTCTGGAACAAAGCTTCAAGCCAGCTCTAAAACCAGAAATACTCATTGACTGTCCCATGCAGCTAATTCTTCACTAATAACGTATTTTGCAAAGTCAAGTACTAAGAACGGGTATATTCTTGCTTCATTACTTTTTCTCTGCTTATATTAGAAAGGCAGGGCATAGATTTTCTGTTATGCAAGCTGTTTTGTAGTCAGAAATTAGCTTTATTCCAAGCAGGATAACAAAAAGAATTTGAAATGAATTTTTAATCCAAAATTAGTGATAGATCTGGCAGTGCTTTTGTTTGATTTTGATCACATGTTTTTAAAAAGAAAAAAATTAGGCCAATACTCAAAATAAAAAATGAAACTGTTCTGTTCAGATAGTGAAGGCCTGGCTTCACATTTTCAGCAACATAAGTGATGCAAATGGATGAAACATTTTTTTGGTGAAAAACAAAACGGCTTGCAGCTGTGGGCTGTGGCAGTGAGCTGTGCTGCCTCTGTTGGCTTTGCACAAACATGAGGGCCTGGAAGTAGGGCAGTGAGAATTAGTATGGCCATGTGTAAGGTCAGCTGAAAATTAGGTTCTTTGCTGTTTTCCCATTGTGAAATGATACAACAGCACTGCTGAAACTTTGGGGTAGTTTATATCATTTAAATGCATTCTAAATTGAGAGTTTTTGTTTTAAAAATGTTAAAATTAAACAACTGGATTTCCCTCAGCCTGCCCTTGGCTTCTGAATGTGACTTAAACTCTGTGACAGTTTGGATACCCTCAAAAACATGCCTTTGGTGAATTTTAATAATGTGGCTGACATATATAGTTCTTCACACCCATTTGGCAATTAGCAGAATTGGTGGCTCTTTGTTCAGCTTGCAGATCTTGTTTGGTGTACTGCATGCAGCCATGAACTTGGAGAGCCATGACACATAATGTGTTAATCAGAGTAGGAAATTGTAAGTTAGTCTGATGAGGGGAAAGCCAAATCCAGTTTCTTCAGCAGCTACCTGCTGAGAGAAGAAGCAAAGGCCAAGGTTGTGGTATGGAAGTGGTAATCCAAGACTGGAATTCACTTATTCCTTGTACCTTCCTAGTTCTTTGGGCTGCACTCTCGGCTTTACAGTAACATCCCCAAGGCTGTTAGTGCTACAAACAGGGAGCAAACCTGAACCTACGCTGAGGAAGAATGGGGAAGACTAGGTCAAGGCATTGAAAAGTGCAGGGAATACATCCAGGCTGAACAAAATTCTGAGTCAAGAGTCCACGCAAAACAAGGAAATCTTGCAGGCAATTTTAGTTCTTAATGCATTCAAGTTTGCTATAGAGGTGTCTTCACAGAAGTTTACGGTCTCCGTGTACTCCTGGGTTGTGTCACATTTACCCATCGTTAGGCATTTGGGAGTGGAGCAGTTGCATATTCTCTCCTTTTTATACTTTGCACGTTCCTTTTGCTAGTATGGTGAAGAGTTTTATATAGCCACAAAGAGTTTTATATGTCTTTTAGTGACATTTAGCCTACCTACTCTCCTGTACTTCTCTGTTTCCTAATGAACAAGCTGTAGGCTGCATATACGCATACATTAATGCTTTGTCACTGTGTACTCGAGGCAGAAGACTATTCCAGGCAGAAATACCATCTTGATCCTGTCATAAGGCTTAATATGGAAGAATATTAAAAAACCATAGCATTTGGAATCTTTTAACCAATTCTTTGCACAGGGTGTTTTCCTGCCTCAGCTGTTTATAATAGTGCTTAAGATCTCAAATGAGAGCAGTTTCTCAGTGCATGAGGCACCGAGTTCATTAATAATTAAAGACAGCCTTTCTTCCTAAGCTATGTATGCTCACAATAAACAGAGGCCAGGAAACGACCATCCCTCTCTCCAGGAACTGGTGCAAAACTCACCAGACATGCCCAAGGTTCCACAGTGTGGGTCTGTCAGAAGGGAGATTTAATCTCTGCTGCCAAAAATAAGACCGCACACACACACAAAATGTAATAAAGTACTTAAGACTGAGGCTAACTAAAACAAACATGTAGTCTGCTACACTGCTAAGCAATTTACTTTGGAAAAGAAGGAAGTGACATCAAAAAGTTTACAAGGCCTTTCCTCTTGCCTGACAGTTGTAAATGGTGTGCTCCAGAGAAGGGAGCTGTGAAAAAGGGTTAAGCGAAGCCCATGTGACAAAACCGTTCCCCCATTTCTACCACTTGCACCCTTAAATTGGATGCTGAATCCATGTTTGAATGATGGCATCTGCAAGACAGTATTTTCCCAAAATAAACAAACAAAATCATGTTGGAGAGCAGAGCTGTTCAGTGTTTTCTATTCCACTCATGAAATGCAGGTGAACTTTCTATGGCATTTATAAAAAAAGAACCAAAACCCAAAAAGACACAAGAGAGCAATCATACTTGCATGTGTCTGTGTTTGCATTCAGGTGCAGTGGGGGATTATGGTATAACAAGGCTAGGTATTGATCTAGGGAGCAGACACTTCTCAGGAAAGTCTGGAAGGATCCACAAAGAAGCATTACAGTCCCTGGGGATCCCCTGGCTCTCCCCCACCTCTTTTGAAATGAGCAACCTCACTTCTGCTTCATTGCATAGACACAGTCCCTACGTGTGCCTGTGTGCATCTCTTAAATGTGCCATTGAGGAGTCAGGCTCTCTACGTACAGAGGCAGGATTTGCTGATGGAGCATCCCGTGCTACCTTAGAAAGGGCACTGACTTACAAGCTCACCATCACATGTCCCCAGAGAGGCCCTGAAATGTCAAATCATTAAGGATACAGTGAATCTAAAATATTTGTTTTGGAAGGAAAGTGGTCTTGCCCTGCTGATCTGGAAGGAGCACGGAAAGGAGGATGGCTTGGCAGGTAGTAAACACATAGCATACACCTCTCACATCCCCTTATAGCTAATCAGACATTTTTCAGTGGTAGGCAATCCTCTTTATCCTTGGGAGTTTTTTGTTGTTTTGCTTGTGCAAGCAGAGAAATGGGTATAAAAAGCCTGAACTGCATGTTCATAGCAATACTGCATGTCTGTAGCATCACCAAGTTTTTTGTGGAGATTGCAGTATTTTATAGCACTCCTTTACAGCAACTCATAGAGAATTATTAGCTACAGATCATGGAAGTTATGTGGCAGCAGCAGAAGTATTCACTTTCTTGTGTAGTAGTTAGCTAAAGCCTGACCTTTTTATCTTATTTTAACCAAAAACGGTGAAATCAATCATAAAGTGAATATATATTCCCAAATCGAAGTGTGTTTCCTAACTGGAAACTTTTACTGTGGTAACAGCTTTCAACATGCTTGATCCGATTTTGACATGTTGCAATTTGGTCTGTGGAGTTTTAATGATTGTACCCGAGGCAATGTTGATTTTAGACTTATTTTGCTTCTTTGTTATTTTTCTTAGTCACCTGCTATGGCATTTGAATCTACAGACATAAGATGAATTGTTGTTCAATCTTGCCACAGTCATGGCACTGTCATTCTATCCAAGCTTCTCTCCTTTGATGTTAAGGGAGCCCGCAAATACCAGGCTCCTGGCTTAAGTGTCTAAAGGTACCTGCTTAATGCAGGCTCTGTGAATACCCCTTTGCTGCCCCTTGTCATCTTTTGTAAGGCTAACTTAAAGTCAACTACTTACTTAATTATGGCATTTTTAGAGGAATCTTGAGCATGGAGTCAGTGGATTTCAGATTGGGAGTGTCTCTGAATACCTTAACAGAAATATATTGTAGTTTTACATGGTTATACAGGAAGAAGAGAACAATTGTAGTGGTAGTTTGGATATGTGTCTTACTGGTTGTCTGCTCTGTGAAGCTGCTTGAACTGTGACAGATCTGAGCAAGAAGGGTGACAGTGAGTGTAATGAAAACATTGGGAGCTTTCATTAGGGCTGGCTAACCCTTCCATCCGAGCTGTGCATCTTCAGCAGATCCTGTTAGAAGCAAATGTCCAAGGACTTGATTAAAATAAGTGGTCAAGTTACAGCAACAGCATGTCTCTGATATGTAGGGAGACTCGCACAGGCACTTCACAGTCCATAGAAAAGGATTTTTTCAGGATTACAGAAATATTAATTTGCGGACTGGCAGAAGGTAGAACGTTTTTCACAATAATGAAAAATTCATGGTGCTTTGCCTACCATTTATTTAATTGAAATATCAGACACACTAAGTTTATGATTCGACCTTGGCTTCTGAAAATGCTGGGATAACCTTAAAGAAATCTTTGACCAGAGAAGATAGACCAGACAGTCAAATTCATCTAAATGGAGCTTTTGAATAACTTGTATTTGTACTGTGCTGTTTGAAAAGCTGAATTTTTACCATCCTCCCCGTGAACAGGTTGTTTTTCTTAGCATTGGTATTCATGTTATTGTTAACGGCTGATCACTTTTTGTCTGCATGTGGTAGCCCCACTCCTCTTCTCCTGGTCTGTCGCATACACTGCTCTACTCCCAGATATGCTGGGAAGGGGACAACTTGGTGCCCACTTGCAACAACAGACACTCCTCCTTGAGGAGCTCCTGATTAAGATCATGAGGCAAAGTGCTGCTTAATTTAAGGAAAGGTATCCTGCCCAGAGGTGATATATTCAGTTACAACTTAATTGAAATCAAATAGCACGCAAAAAAGAGAGAGAGAGACAGGAGACAAAAGGTTAAGCAGTGCACCTTGTATCAAATGTTCAGCTGAGGATTAACTATTGATTGTGGAGTGTAAGCCAAAAATCAAGTTTTATTGTGTGCCCTACAGTGATCTCCATGTTCAAAATGAAATCTGAAAAGCAGGCACTTGTTTATCTCCTTATGTTACTGCAGCATGTGTGACAAGAAAATAAAGAAGTAATGAAATATCATTAGTGTTTTCTTTTTGTTGATTACTGAGTTTCTTTAGCTGCAGGAAATACTGAAGAAAATTTATGGCTCCAACCTTTAGTTTAAAATTAATGTAATTGTTAAGCTTTCAAATTATGAACAGCTGCTTGTTGAACAGTAGCAAGACGACAACCTTTACAAAAAACACATAATAAGTCTGCCTGCATCAGGGAACTTCTGCACAATAAGAAAAGTTGATCAGTAAGAGTAATAATATGCTTTAAAAGGAGAATGTAGATGACAGTAAATAAGAGCAACTGTTGAAAACTGGCAATGCAAGGCACATAATGAAGCTGTTTCAAGAAGATTTGCTGTAAATACAGCTTTTTTAATAACAGGATGTTTGCAAGTTCCTCTCACTTCTTACTTCTGACTCCAGCACAGTAATTCCACTGGCTTAGATGGCACAGTAATATGGTCAACACTGATGAGGGGTAGATTTCTGTTCTGTAACTAAATCTTACCCACTTCATCCTCCTAGTCCATTTTTTCTCAAAAATACTTCCTGTTGAGTTCTATCCTCTTCTTTCAGAAGAGTTAAACAGTGGGGACAGTGGCTTTACAAATAAGATGCTGGTTTATATCAGCTTTTGGGGTTGCTGCCTGTTCTGTTCATAATTTTTTTGAGCTGCTATTACAGTGCCATCATCTCTTCAGTGGAGTGGTGCCTTGCTTTGCCCCATCCAGGGTGTCTTGCCCTTTGCATGAGTTCTGTCTCCAGGGACTCAGGAGAAATCCTTTTTAAACAAACAAACCAACAAACGTTTTTAAAAGGCTGTTTCTGATTTATTGTATGATATTTCTAAGTCATCGTTCATCTGATGATAAACATCAAAGCATTTTGTAAGCTTTGATTATTTATCTTTTTCGGTAGTCTCAGGGTATTTTGAGAAAAAAGTTTTGCGTAGCTCACAGTTGAAACTTGCTACTTAACAGCACAGAGCAAGGTGGCATAACAGCTCAGGCCAGAATTAAAAAGACAACTGATGGTTGGATAAAACTGTGGGCGGAAGCTGATGTGTGAAAAGGACTGTAAGAGTTGAGTGCTTCACAGGCAATCCAGACCTCCCTCTCTTTCACCTCTGTCTTATTTCATTTGTAAAGCTTTTGGAGGACATAAAAAATGGGGCACTGAGCAGAGATTGCAGAAAACCTTGTTAAGCTAGAAAGTGGAAGAGTGGTTGGACAACATCAGTGTTGGGTCTGGTGCCACGGTTAGCTTATGAGACACCAAAGGGCTTGGGATGCTAGCTTTCGCACGGCCAGCAGATGAATTGAATGAGCAGCACCGCAGCTAGGATCTATGGTCCTTGGAAGTCCTTCATGTACTGGTAGATGAGAACTGGGAAATCCAATAGCTCACAGGAGGCTGCTGAGGATCTGGTAAGGTAAACCAGGCAGGGAAAAAGCAAGTGATCAAGTATCATCAGAAGGGACATGGTCCGCAAAGCCTTTCAACTCTGGCCATTAACTGTTTCTAATGGAAACAATTCTGCTGAAAAATAGCTAGCCAATGTTAGCTATAAGCCCTCAGAGATGTTTGCACATGCTTTTTATTTCACACTAAGGAATAGCAAAAGAATATTATTGAAGTCATTCATGGTAGGAAAATTGAATGAGCCCCCAATCTTTGAAAGACTGAGTGAGCAGATATGACCATAGGATTAACAAATACCCTTCCAGTTAATCACATTATATGTCTGGTTTTCAGACATCTATAGCACCCACATCAGGAATGGTTCTTTAAAAAGCTCTGCACTCAAAGGGACCAGATTTCTGAATGGCTTGGCACAAATGCTTTGACCCACTACAACGTAAGCATGTGTCTCAGCCTTCGGTAACTAACTATAAGTCCTTAAAGATGGTGCTGAAATGAAAAAGGATATGCAGCCTGGGAAAATAATGGCCAAATTTGTTTAACATACTTTACAACAATGGTTATGTCACATAATTTTAAGTGAATCTTGTTCATTAGAAGCTGAACCTCTGCGTTCAATGCTGTAGAAATCTGAAAGAATCATGAAGAATTTGTCTAATTGGCATCATGCATGAAGGCGGCTGAAGCATTGGGAATGGCTAGATCTTCCGCACCAGTAATGATCTTATTGCCATAGTTACAGTTGTCTGATTCTCCTTCTCTTTGCAAGTTAACAAATCACATTAAGAATATTTTCAAAAACCTGAGTCTCTCACCTAGGATACAAGTAGCTGAACAGCTGCTTTAAAAGCCAGCTCTGCCTGTAGTCATGCCTAATCCTGCTTCATCTGCGGGTGAAGCCTTCACTGTTCCTAAAACCAAAACGTCTGCCTGCTCCTTAATCCCAGGTACCGCCACCCTAGGGACTCCTTGAGCAAATACTCTGTGGAGGCTTGAGGCATGCTGAGCCCTACAGAGGGCTATGGGGTAAAGCAACAATTTCTTATGTGCCTTCCTTCTTAGGGAAGGGAATAAGTATAATGCTTGGGAACCTGTTCAGCTCAGGAGCCCAGGTTACGTATGTACAGCTGGGCAGAGACACTGTTTGGGATCAGGGTGAGTTGTCGTGGACTTGTCTTGGCAAGGCTGAAATGCCTCTTCTCTCCATGAGATGAAAGCAGTGATTCCAGCTGTCTCTGAAATATGGGCAAATGAAGCCATCTTTCATTCCCTGTTCAGGAAGCCGTGCTCTACCCGAACGTTGCAGGTGTATAATAGCACAGCCTGTGAGTAAGAGCCAGAGCAAGAGCATTTATCACTTTTGACTGAAGAGCCTCAACTCTTGTTCTGTAAACAAAAGAAAAAAGGCTCAAAGGAATATGGTTTCTAACCCACTATGGTACTTGTAACTCCAAGTCCTATCTCAACCCTCCTCATTTGTATCCTTTTTTTCCCTCTACATCTTCCTGTTAGCAAGCAAGTAATTCTTTTTCCACTTTTTCCATTTCCAGCCCCTCTTGTCTCACACCAGGTGGTAAACATGGGGGCCTGACCTAGCTAGGTGTCTGACAGGTATCAAGAGCAATTTTCCCTTTCAAAGCACCTTGTCTCAATTTCCTGGCCTGTAAGGATCTGTGTGGTGGTTCGGGTGGTTTCAGCATATTCTGCAATCCACTGGCTGTCTTTCTCCATGGAAAGTGTGAGGATGTCATTGCGTGCTGTGCTCAGGATCTAGACTGCCAGGCATTCTTGTGTGTATTTTACTCTTATTTTGTTATCTGACTTGATAAATTAAGAGTGGTTTCCACACAAACAAGTAGGCTATCAGACTTCAGAGGAGGCGCTTCCTGATGCTGTGCTTAGTACAATTAATGGGATGGGTCAAGGGTCTTTCTGTCAAGCACATTGGCTTTGTCTTCATCTGCTGTCTCCTGTTGCAGTCTCATTTAAGGTGAGTCTGAAATGTGTTCAAAGTTTCAGGAGAAGCACCCATTTGAATCTTTTAATTGAGCTAAGGAAAGCAGAAGCAGCAGCAAAGTTGAGAATCTGTCAGTTTGGGTCAGAGGCAAGCCTTGTTGCGAAGTGACAGAGGTTTGGTGAGAGGCAGGGCATGTTTTTTCTGACAGTTTGCTGTAACTCTCGTGTAGGGTGGCACTGAGTGTCTTCCTCCCTCTCAAGGACAGAGCTTCCCCTCTGGACCATGTCTCCTGACGGGCTCTGAAGCCCCAGCAGCTCGGGGACGGGGAACTTTTCAGCATCTCGTGGGAAATGTAGTCCACTCAGGAGCCTGCTACTTGGAGGGAGAGATACTCTGGCACAGAAATACCCATGAAGAGCCACAGTGTCAGTAACACTTGACAATTGTTAGAGTTTAACTTTCCATAAAAAAAGGAAAAAGGCTTTTCTAAAGTTTGGGGTTTTTTTAAGCCTTTGCCTACCTCTTTTGCATAAATAAACCTTATCCAACAGTGTGGAAGGGATGAACTCTGTATCTGCCCAACATGCTCCACACTAACTGCATTAGCCTCTTCACCCTGACCTTATGGATCAAGGTTTTGAACTGTTACCTGTAGAAGATTTCATAATGACCGTTAATAATATCTAAAAGTACATGTGTCTTGAGAAAGGAGGGAAGCAAGTACTCTCTTTTAGCTGATTGAACAGCAGCATTATGTTTGTATTATTTGGGCAAAGTGACTATTTTCCCCTTAAACCATGGCTTTTTTTTGCTCGTTGAGTGAATTGACTAAGATTGCATCAGGTGTGACTTAGAAGGCATTAGACCAATGAAATACAGTGACTTATACTCTATTATGCCTCCACAAGTTGTCTGAACAGTGGTTCAACAGTTATTAATAGTTTGCAACGAGAGATCACGCTGTGGTCTTCGATACAATTTTTAAGTTGAACCCTACTGATTTAACTGTGCATGCAGAGTATATGTCTGCTATTGCATCTTCAATTTTAAGTTATTACCAAGCTGTAGGAAATAAAAACTCCATATCAAGTAAATTATAGAATACTTTATTTTACTTAATCTTGCCCAGCAAGCTAAAATAAACACATGTCCTTAGATGTATCAGTAATTCATGTAACATGTTAATTACTCAGTGTGCAGTCATTACATTTCCAGTAGCACTCATTACTCCAACAGCTCTCAAGTGTTTCTGCAGTAACATGGCTTGTAGCTATAATGATACCATTTCGCAAGTTTCTGAAGGCTTTTTTTTTGCTCTGACTTGCATTGATTAAATTTCATTTACCTTTTTGCCACTGCTATTGTTTATTACCGAGAGCTTATCAATTAGCTCAGTCAAGATCCCAACGAAAACTACCGTTTCACTCACTAAAAATCAATAAGGAAACTCAATAACTCCTTCCAAAACCCAATAAAGAAGCAGCAAATTAAAGTGTTCACAGCAGATATGTGCACAGTACTTTGGTTGAATAGTTTATCTGATGAAAAAATGCTGGGTTTTGTTAACTGTAACTACCCACTGAATGCAGCCTGAATCTGCAAAAAATTTGTTCCTGTCTTGTACTTTTGCTTTTGCTTAAAAATGCTGAAATAAAGGTTGCATTTTCAAAGAGAAAATATTTTGATTGTTTAGAAATCATGTCTTGAGATAAAGTTTATGGAAATGTGAGAGAGTACCTTTTTTGAAGGTTAAAACTATGCTAAAACCAAACTGCAATGTTGTGTGCAGGGATGGAAGGAAAGAATTTTAATGCAAAGAGGCAATGTTATGCTGCTCAGCTCAGATCAAAGCAACCACTCTGCTTCCACTTCCCGTGTGACTTTGTAGTTTTCATTTTGACCTCGATGGACATCCATTTCTCATGTTTAAAATGGGAGTCCATCTGGAGTATGTTTTTGGGGACATGGACTGAAGCTCATTTGTTCTGTTTATGCTGAGGCTTATGTAACATCCTTCAAAGCAGAAAGCAATAAGAAATTACTATGTATTGTAGTCTGGGATGAAAAAATCAAGAGGAATGTATCTGATACTGAGCTAACTAATTCTAATGCAGAAGCAGTAGGGGTTTTCAGAGGAGTTAAAGCAGGATCAGTTTTCAAATGCCATTTAGATATGGCCAATAATTCTTACTCTTTATAGTGCTGTAGCAGCTAGAGGCTACCAGCCGAGCCAGGATCTGTTATATTGTGTGATGCTGGATTGTTTGTGCACACAGTGCAAGACATTCCCATCCCTGAAGATGTTGTAAGATAAGTAGATATGACAAAAATACTGTAAGAAAGGAAATACTTTTTATTTTTGCTTGGTCAACCCATGGAGATGGGGAAAGTTAAGAGATACTTTCTGATTCCCCATGGAGTTGCAAGCATATGAGGCAGACACTAGTACCTTGGTTTCTGGTAGGATACTTTAATCTTGTGATTATCCCTCATGTGCATGGGAATCAGAACACTGTGTTTCTCACACTTTGAAATGGTCCAGAGCAAGCAGCCGGTTTTGCGTAAGAGAACTGCTTAAGGCTTGTCAACAATTAGCAGTATATGTAAAAGGGAAAACATATATTTTTAAAATCTGCTCCACTCTGATCAGATTAGGAAATACTGTTAAGGCAATTAGAGGAAAATAAAGAAGGATGAAACTGCTCTCAGAGTAATGGAAAAATAATTATCAGTGTGCTAGCTGATTGCGTGTTGTCCCTGCTGGATTCCAGAGGAGAAACATTCATTTTAAAAATGGCTTTTGGCCTCATCCTACATCATGCTCAGCTTGCTCAGTTCTCATGTAGTGTTGATGGAAACTGAAGATATCCAGCACCTCAGTGGCTGCCCTGAGCATCTTCCAGGATCAGCCCACCCGTCATTGACAAGAGCAGCTCACGCACTAGCAATGAGAACAATACAAAGGAGTTGCAAACTCAAGAAATGAAAATGTGTTGAAAAACATGGCAACTAAAGATGATGGCATTTAATCATGATTTATTAACATGGTTGCTGCCATGTTTCCAATGATTATTTGCTGTTTTGGAAAAGTGTCTCCTTGGATGTGCTTACACATTTGTGTCTGTTTATCATGAGAGATCTCCACAAAACAGCTCAGCATCTGGGAGACTGCTGGTACGCTGGAAGGCATGTGCGTCTCCTGGGGAAAAATTCTCTTGACTTTGGTGAGGAGTGGATGAAGGTTATCGTGGAGAGACTTTGAAACCTTGTCCTCCTGCTCACAGTAAGGTACTCCTAGAAAGGGGCATAGAAAATAAAATGAGAGTACGGGGGTGGCTGTCTTCGAAGACCCCTACAAAAAGACTAAAAATATTTAGTCATGCTGATAGGAAAAGAGTAGCGTTCAGGGATTTGTTGTGCTAGCTATTATGCAAGCATAGTTAAGAGATGATCCCTTCCCATGCTGACGTGGTTGTCAGCATAGACACTGGTGCTTCACAGGCAAGGTAAAAACCCAGCAGTGAAATGACTTGCCCAGGGCCCCAGTGTCAGTGGCAAGAATGCATTTGGAGGTGAAACCTGGACCTTACTGAAGTTAGTGGACATTAAAGTTTGATCTGCATCTCGACCCAGTATCTAATAGTCTCACACTGCCTTACACCAACATGGATACTCAGTTAATGGCCCTGACTTTAATTTTAATGACAACTTTAGAAAGGTTGATGTTTGCTTTTGTGGCTTTTGGCTTACAAGCTCTTGCAGCAGTGAGAGGCCAGAAGTAGTACTGGGAAAGGGAGCTAGCACAGCTGCTGCTTCTTATGTCAGGAAAAAAAAAATGTGGTGAAATTCATGAAGCTGTTGTTTTTCTTCTGCCTTGCCGCTATTTAACAAAGTAAATGCATTTTGAAGATCAGGGACACAGCTGTCATATGTTATGGCCCATACATGAATACATATCAAACCATTCCGGTCTTCCCCTTCTTGGCCCAAAAAGACAAAGGCAGCATGACCGCTTATGTCTTACTCTCCTGCTGTAAACGTTCTTTGGCCCTCATAAGTAACAACCAAAGGGAGGACTTTCTTAATCAACCTCATTGGTGATCTGACTGGGAAGGTCTTTAGAAAGCTTTATTATTTATCCATTTGTCAGGATGATTAAAGCATCTCAGCTGTGTAGCTTGACCTTCAGGTAACTGGAGTACTCCTTTCACTTAATGCTACCTACCATTGCATGAGATTTGTACATCTTTTGGCACGTAATATTTTCCTCTATGTTTTTCTGAACATTTGTATTCTTCTAGTAGGATTTTTTTTTTACTGGAAAATACATAGAATCATTCCCATTAGGGTTGGAAGAATTTCTGGGGCCCAAAAGAAAATTCAAGTTGAATATTGTGGGCAGTTCTTATAGATTTATCAGCTTCTCTACAGAACTACAACCCTTTTATTGAAACTAATATATAAACCTGTCCTGCCTTTTAGTAATTCATGAACTCTCTCTTTACCAAAGGTAAAGATATTTCTTTTGCAATCCAGCTCCCAGAATTTTCATTGAAAACTGCACTTTTGCTTGTAGAGGATACTGAGAGAATCAGTTTAAAAGCCTACGAGGTGGTGGAGGGCAGTGAGGTTTTTGTGACTGTGAGTCCAGACTGATGCTGGAAAGGGCTTTCCTGCAGTGTTGCATGTCATCCTCTTGCTTGTGGTGAAACAGTAAAACAAATTAAGTATGACTTACAGATTTTCTTTGTCTTCACCATTCCTGGACTTGAAAAGTCTCGCAGTTCCTTTCTCCTTGCAAATTGTCTCTTTCGACTTGTCTAACTATGACTCCAGCGGATGCTCCTGTTTTCATCTTGGGAAGGACTTTTGATCTAGGATCCTAAATCGTAGCAAAACAGAACTGGCAGCATGATGGGGGACAGTAAGCCTGAAGCGTGGCCACCTTCTGTCTGGTATGATCTTGAAAAATGCCTGCTTCTTATTCCCTAGTGACTTATCTTACAATACCATTGTGTGTTAGTTCACTGCATTTCAAAGGAAAATGTTCTAATTTAAAATACAGTAGCGCCTGGTGTTGATGCTGTAATTGAGTATTCATATTCATAGATTACTTCAGAACAGTTTGGTACTTGCCAAAGTAGAGAAATTGTGAGCAAAGATTCCGTAAGACATGAGATTGCCTTAAAATCCTGAGACTCCAGAATGTGTGCGTGTGTATTTCTCTTGAGTATTTCTTTAGGGTTTACATTTTCAAGCTTTCCTCTGCCAGCTGAAAGGCAAGTCACCTATGAATAAAAGAAAAGCTGAGAATTTTGTTCATGTTAGGGGGCTTCAGGAACCACAACCTGAGCATGAAATGTCACTGGATTTGTAATGAAATCATAGGAGCTGGCAGGAATGCCAATTTACTGTCCTTTGCTTACTCCTTAAAAACTAAACCCTTTAAAATTGGACTAGTACTCCTGGAAAATTAAATATTACTGTCTTTTAATACACTCCTCCTGTTCTGTGGAGTTATGTTTAATTATCTTGCAATAAATGTACGATTAGCAGCAGAGCAGAGGTGTTTAATAATAATAAATAGCTGAGTATTTAACGTATACCAAATTCCCATTGATGTGAGTCCACCTCTTTTTTGTTGTTTTTTAACTGCTGCTGCACATCTGCAATACTGTAGTAAATACTTTAAGGAAACTTTTACATTATTCCTTCCAAAAAGATTTTTCTCCACATTCCAAACTTTTGTAATTTAAAACCAAACATATGCATTGTCCATACATTTCCGGAGGCAGCTGGATTAAAATCTTTTGGATGAGATTTTAATGAATGACTCTGTTCTCTCACTGAATCAGTGCAGGGAGTAAATTTTTAATGACTCATTAACAAAGTTAATAGTTTTGAAAATCATTACAATGCGATTCCATTATCTTGTTTCTTTTTGCAGTGCGACTAATGCTCCATGCATCATAGTAATGTTATTCTTTTGGTGCTTCCAGCAGAAGTTGTTTTGACTCAGAGCTTCCACTAGGAAATGTGTTATGAAAATGGCAATTTAGAAATACTCCAAGATGTTCAGGAGTTCTTAATGGATTTAGAAGCACTATAGACCTACTTGAGGGTGAGACGCCACAGCCCATATGGGTCCCTTGAGAAGCAGATATATACCTAATATGGTTTTCAAATGTATTTTAGTAGCCTAACGTCTTGATTTCAGTATGAATTAGAGGCCAAATCTCCGTAGGCACTCTATATAACCCTATTAGCTGCCTAGCTTAGTTTTACTTCCTTCACTGTTTGAAATGTTTCAGATGGTCCTAGGTCTGCGTTCATATGGCTGCTGACCAGCAGCCATTTGCCTGGCAAAACAAGAGCTTTATACAATACTATGTATTCCCTTCTGTCTACCGGCAACGCTTTCTATTAACTATTCTTTATGTACAGACATATCTTTTATAGGAGCCTTTTTGCTACAGCTGTCACCATGAAAACCATTCTGTTGCATTCATTTCAGATCGACTACTTTTAGTGGATTAAAAAATACCTAAAATTATTTGCTGTAATTTATCTCTTAGTCAAATGTCTGTTGCCTGCTGAGTGAAGACTATTTATGATAAATGTTAGCTAACAAGCTTCTTCCTTGCTAACTAGAGCATTAAATTCATTGACAAAAGTTGTCATGAGTTGGTTTGTGAGCAAATAAATGGAGCTCAGAAGTAAGGAGAAGAAATAGGAGACCACCAAAAAGGGCCTGGAGAAATTTGAAAGCTTAGCACTTGTAAGCCTTAGAGAAGACTTATATCTTGAAAAAAACATACAGGACAAGGTTTTATAAAGTCATTAACAGAGGAGATAGTATGGTCCCTCAACCCATACTGAAAGTTATATAGTTGTTCAGAGACACTGAAAGAGGTGAGTTTAAAACTAAAACAATGATTCCCATTGACGTGAGAGCATTTTATGGTACTAAATTATATTAATACAGCTGGTCTTTTTTTTAATGAAGATTGCCTTCCCTGTGGGGTCATGGCTGGACTACTGAAGAAGTATGTGGGTATCCAAAGCAGGTATTTACTATTTTACAGACAACATCGGTATTTAAGCCTGCACTCAGGACACCCTGCAGCTTGGGCCTAAGTGTAAAATAACCATAAGCAGCTGACTTCCCCTCTTGCCTATCTACCTCCTGCTAAGCATTGTGTGATTTTGTCTTTTTAGATTACAAGATCTTTGGGGTCAAGTAACCTCCTAGCCTGCAACACATACCTCTGCTGAGGCCTTGAGGTGCTGCTATGGTGGCATTATATTTCTGAAAGATGCTAAATTGTAATTTCTTGGCAAAGCACCTTGTCTCTGTTTTACACATTTCCTGCTGTTCCTAACAGTCTTACTGCAGTGTTTCTCTTTGACCTGCAGCATCATCTTCGTATGTATCTGTGTCATGATGGGGACTGCCATCCAGGAGATCTCCATGGATGAGATTTCCTTTGTCTGCAGGAGAAAAACACTGCAATAGTCTCAGTCTTGCTGTTTTGCGAGGACTAAAGCCTGCTGTCATAACAATGAATTGCATTACTAGCAAAAATTAATTTGAAGTGCTTTCACGGACAGGACTACAGAGAATCGAGGTTTTATGAAATGTGTAAATAGGAATTTGTAAGAAACACTACATCCACTAGCTTTTGCCTACGGATAATAAAATTGTGTTTCTTTGGCTGCAGGTATATTATCTTGCTTGTCAGTTATACGCGATACTCTATTAACCACTGTATTTAGGATTGCCCTTCATTCAGTACTTTTGTTCTCCTTTCAGTAGAGGTACTGGGGCAGAGTGTCTTCTCAGTGTGTATATGTGTGTAAAGCTCTTTTGCGCTAATGGAAGATACACGTGGCTGCATTCATACAAAAAGGAGCCAGCACCTGATGCTCTTTTATCTCTCTCCTCCCCATAAGAGCAGGAGACACCATTTATTTAACAAAGTGACTCCCCTTAGAATATTTGCTTATGAACTGTGGGGGAAGGAGTCTTGCAGTTTATTGCTGAGCAGGGCTCGGGCAGCCTGGTCCTAAGCCTGAGCTGAGCTGCAGACTTGGCTGGTCTCTGGGTATAACTTCTGTTTGCCCTTTGCTGCCTCTCAACCCTATGAGCCTCAGCACAGTGCGTAGCTGCATAGGCATCATTGCACCACAGCCTTGCCTTTGGCAGCACCTTCCTCTGTTCTTCATGCTTTTGGTTAGGCTTTGGGGGGGTGGAGGATGTACAAAAACGTGGAGTAATTGTTTAGAAGTCAGCTTTCAATACAGCGGGCTTGCAGCAGAGAAGTTAGGTATGGACTGCATAAAGGGTATGCAGTTTTCTCCAGACCTTCCTGAGCAGGGTCTGATCAGAGCCCACCATGGTTCCTACCTACCCAAGAAGCACCTGCAGATCCCACAATTTCAGTCATAACTGGGAAGGTACCTATGTATCACTTATCCAGTCTCACTCCTGGTCCTGACACTGCCCAGTTTTGGTTCCTTTTAACAGAGGCACCAATTTCCTCATCAGTCTGTTGGTGGCAATACCTAAAACTCAGAGCTGGCACTGCCTGCACCAGGAGCTGGGTGGTGCTTTGCATGACTGAATGGATCTTCAGGTAGTTTAGTTTCAAAGGAACAGATTTATTTTTTACACTGGAGGTGTCCCCTGATGTTAAGGAACTATAAAGAGATCCATAGAAAAGGGGGAACCATCTTGAGGGGTTAGGCATTGCTGGAGAACGTGGACAAAGAAGAAAGGGAACCCATATTTTGGGGCACCAGCCTGCAACCGTCAGGCCTGACTGCTTCTGCAGGTGCATTGCAGTTTCTTAACAGGTATTATTGTAGTTGCTGACACAGGTTGTGCTCAACCTATGCAAACAATCATAAAATTTGGACTTACACATGTATGTTTAGGTCAATACAGAGTGAGAGCGAGCAGTGTTTGGAAGGGAGACTACGTAGCATGTGCTGCCTGTTACTGGACATTTAATTCAAGGGGAAATTCAGTGTGCTTTGTCCTCATAAGAAATCAGTGAACTATGCAGTATACCAAAGATTCTTCATAGAGTTCTTAGAAATGGCAGTGCTTGAAAAATAAAATGGACTGATAGTATTGGCACATTCAGCATTGCAGTATTTTTAAGAGTACTTATTGCTAATATAGAGATTCTAATTCATAATTTCCACTTTTAATTATCTTACATTTAGTTACAGCAAACGGTCCTATTGTTCTTTAAATGTAAATAAATCTGTGTGAGCATGTGTTTAATGGCCTCTCATATTTTCCTTTTCACCAACACTGGAGTTTATTCTATTCGAGCTAAGCACCTCCATATTTTGTGGCTTCTGAAAGTATCACAGTCAAGATAAATGGATTGACACCAATTTGGTACTTTGGTGATTAATGTGAAAGCTATTTCTAAACCATTAGTTTGTTGTACGTGACATTTTATCTTTTTTTAGGAGTAAATGCATGAAGTGCAGATGCTATCTATAGATTAAGCAAACTTGGTTTATTTTGAAATGTAATAAACCTTGGATAGGACATTGCCTCCAAAGGTAATGCCCTCACTCATAAGTGCTCAATGTGTCAAATATCTTTGTTTTAAACCCACTTTTGCTTATTAGTTTGAGGTGTTTGTCCAAATAACAACGAACTCCAGAACTCCAGAAACACTGATTTGTGTTTTGTTTAAAAAAACAAACACTACCACCACTACTCAAAACGGACCTCTCTGAAAAGTGCATTGTTATTCCTGCACATCCCCAGCAGCTGAGGGCACTGAATAATTTGGTATTCACATTACAGTATAAGATTTCTGTATACGTCACTTCTGAGTGAAGATGTCTCATCCCCAGCAGGTTTTGTTGACGCTTTTCATCTAACAAAAGGTGATGGTTGTCCTTTAATACTTTTTTCACTGATTTAAGTTACATATGTGGTTTTATGTCTGTATACAGCCTGGGTAAAGACTTGAATTTGGGTCCCATGGGGCCTTCAGTTTTGCCAGCTGCAATTTCTACTGGAAGCAGCAAAATTTCCAACCAGTTTGCAAGGAACAAACTTTAGTTCTGAGTGTGTAACTGATCAGTGGATGTCACAATGGCCAGCTAAGAGGATTACAGATTGGAAAACTTTTGAAAGGGAGTGATTCTGGGTGATACAAACTATAATACGGATACACAGTCACTATTTGCAGTATGTCATCTGAACTTACTGAGTAATAAAGCAGGGAGATGGTACTATGAATTACCATGGGCAGGAAAAGATGGTCAATAGTATGATATTAATGAGATTCATGGTATAGATTTCCATTTGCAGACACAGTGCTACTGATAGAGAAGAAGTAACAACTGTGATGTCTCTAATGAAAGTTAGATCTCACGTGCTATCTATATAAACCCTGTTTTTTTACCCCAAATCAGT
This sequence comes from Burhinus oedicnemus, assembly GCA_008921705.1. Lineage (NCBI taxonomy): Eukaryota > Metazoa > Chordata > Aves > Charadriiformes > Burhinidae > Burhinus > Burhinus oedicnemus. The sequence continues at coordinate 959,231 of VFFE01007252.1, read as the reverse complement.
TCTTGGTAGCTACAAAGTTATCCAACAGCCCAAAGAGTGGATGTGACTCTAGTCCTTGATTAGATGGGAAATTGAACTTAGAGAGCTAGCTGCTTTGAGTGATGTTTATGGCAAACCAATGCCAGGGTTTGGAATAGCACAATGTATTCTGGCTTCTACCCTAAAATATTACTTTTTTCCTTCCATATTGTGTCTACAAAATATTTTAAATCTCAGAATCCTAGAATGGTTTAGGTTGGAATGGACCTTAAAGATCATCTAGTTCCAACCCTGCTGCCATGGGCAAGGACACCTCTCACTAGACCACGTCATTCAAAGTCCCATCCAACCTTGCCTTGAACACTTCCAGGGATGGGGCCATCCACAGCTTCCCTGGGCAACCTGTTCCAGTGCCTCACCACCCTCATAGTGAAAAATTTCTTCCTAATACCTAATCTAAATCCGCCCTCTTCCAGTTCGAAGCCATTATCCTCGTCCTATCACTAGACGCCGTTGTAAAAAGGCTCTCTCCAGTTTTCTTGTAGGTGTCCTTTAGATACTGGAAAGCAGGGGGTTCGGACTAGATGATCTCTGAAGGTCCCTTCCAACCCCTACCATTCTGTGATTCTGTGGCTCCTTGCTGTTTGAGATTGTCCAGGAGCTCCTTGTTCATCCAGGCAAGCCTCCGGGCATTTTTGCCTGATTTCCTCTTTGTCGGGATGTATCGCTCCTGAGCTTGGTGCAGGTGGTCCTTGAATATTAGCCAGCTTTGTTGGGCCCCTCTTCCATCCAGGGCTTTGTCCCACTGTACTCCATCAAGAAGACCCCTGAAGAGGCCAAAGGCTGCTCTCCTGAAGTCCAGGGTAGCAAGCTTACTGCGCGCCCTCCTCACAGCCCTAAGGATCTCAAACTCCACCATCTCATGATCACTGCAGCCAAGGCTGCCCTTGACCACGACATTCCCCACCAGTCCCTCCTTGTTGGTGAGAACAAGGTCCAGCATGGCACCTCTCCTCATTGGTTCCTCTGTCACTTGGAGAAGGAAGTTATCATTGATGCATTCCAGGAACCACCTGGATTGCTAATGGCCTTCTGTATTGTCCTTCCAACAGATATCGGGGTTGTTGAAGTCCCCCATGAGGACCAGGGCTTGTGAACGTGAGACTGCTCCTATCTGTCTATAGAGGGCCTCATCCACTCGGTCTTCCTGGTCAGGTGGCCTGTAGCAGACCCCCACTGTAACACAACCTGTCCCTGCCCTCCCTTCAATCCTGACCCATAAGCTGTCGGTCAGCTACTTGTCC
>VFFE01007252.1:915533-957035 GCA_008921705.1 Burhinus oedicnemus | reverse complement strand
TTTTGTTTTTTTTTTTTTTTTTTTTTTTTTTTATTTAAGAACTGATTCTGAAACCACATTCTCCTATGCAGGAAAAGGAAAGGAGCTGTCAGAATCACGAAAACAGCTCTGTCTTGCAATGAAAAAGCATATGCTTCGCATACCAGTGATAGCGTGGAGGACTAAAAGGCCTGCTGAGTCCATGACTACATGGCAGGCAGAACTGCAATGGCAGGTCATCCACAGCATTTAAAGCACATCTGTAGATAGTCAGATGCTTTCTTATAAACACTATCAATTAGATACGGAAATTTTTTTTTTAATGAATATCTGGGTTGGCAGAGGACACATTACTAAATAGTTGTAAGTATTGAAGTCTGCATCAAAGCATTGTAAATGTTTGCAAAACTTTAAAATACAGCACAATTTAACATTAATTGAATTATCTGCATCTTCAGTGTCCACTTGCTCCTTACTGGTTTTCTTTAAAATCGGGAGATCTGCTCCTCAAAGTGCTGCAGCAGATACTTGTGAAGAGACAGACTGCATTCTGAAGGGCATAAGCTATGAAAAAAGAAACAAAGATGCTATGATCTTTGTTACTGGGCAGTTCATCAACAAAGATAAGTATAGAGCCAAGGATTCTCTTCAGTATATCAAAAAGCAGCTCCAAACAGCACCTTGTAAAGTGTCTTCATTGTTGTTTGCTATTTCAAATGTGATAGTCACACAATCTGTCAGTAGCAATGCCCAGTTGTTTAGATAATCAACCTCATGGACAGGCAGCAGCAAAGATCTGATGGGAAATGCTAAGGATCAATGATTATAATAATGAAAACTTTTCTCAAAATTTTTCAGAAAGAAGAAAATAAGCAGAGAGATATCAGGCTTGCTAACCAAGAGAGACAGTATTTGTATTGATTAATACTTGTAATAAAGTTCCAGTAGTTATAGTGGTAGATAACACTGGATAAGAACAGGCACTTTCAACATCCCAGACACCTTTTTCTACCTTTCCATATGGCTGTATTTACTGAAATGACTGTATGTTTCTAAAATATTTCAGTTACTTATGCCTCCAGTGGTTGTGTAGGACAGGAACCTGTGTTACTTGCTGTTTGGCAGAAGGGAGAGAAGCTCCACTAACAAATCCACACAAGAGCATCAGCAGGAGAAAGGCATCCTGGCTACCAGTTATGTGTTTTGGGCATGAAGTTCTGTGTGTAGGAGTGAAAAGAGGAGTCTTAAAGGAGATGTTTAATTATCATGTGCCACATAGCACCCTTCTGACTTGGCTTTGATTTCTACTATGTTTTTTGTGGTAGCCTACAATGGCTGAAGCAGGCTGGGGTATTCTGAGTCTATTTGCTTTCATAGTGTGTGATTTCAGTGCCTTCAGCTGAACCATGTTCTCCAAAGTAGCTGAAATGTTATTGTTTAGCAGCATATTTACCCAAATTGCATATTCCATATCTACTGCAGGTCTTTTTTTACATTGTCTTAAATAGAAGGGGATTTTTTTTTTACCCGATGATGGCATGCTAGTTATAGACAAAAGATGATTACAGTAGATGTCTTCTCTTAGGCATGCTACATTTCTGAGATTATTTTGAAAGCTGTGATCGTACTGATAGTTACTCCTATAAGCAAATCTATTGACTTCAAGGCTTCAATTCTGCCTGCTAAGAGTGATGCTCATTACCTTTGGATTGGTATAATTTTAACATTTTTATCAGAGGTGGTTAAGAAATTCAGTTCTCAAAATAATTTCCATTTTCATTGATTTGTTTTTCTATTAAATTTTACTGTTTTCATTGACAAACTGACAACCAAAGCATATTTGCCTCCCTGTATGTATTCCTGCCTTTGGTAGGAATCATACAATCATAGAATGGTTTGGGTTGGAAGGCACCTTCAAAGTCCAACCCCCCTGCCATGGACAGGGACATCTTTTACTAGAACAAGTTGCTCAAAGCCCTTGACTTTGAACACTTCCAATGATGGGGCACCCACAATTTCTCTGGACAATCTGTTCCAGTGTCTCTCCACCCTCGTCATAAAAAATGTCTTCATTATATCCAATCTAAATTTACCCTCTTTCAGACTGGAAGTTTTGAATCTTTATATTTGCATTGCAAACTTGAACACATATAATTAAAATAAGAACAAAACCATTTCCAGTTACCTGAGTGTCATTTCTTTCAAAGTCTTTTGGATTAATTTTCTTTGAGCAGCTACAATTTCCATGAGGTGCTATTGAATAGTGGTTCTCTGGACTGCTGCACCTAACTATGTAGCTGCTGCAGAAATGTGGTAGACGTGAGCTGGAGCGCAGATGACTGTTTGGCTCAGTGAACAAAACCTGAGTTCGTATGCTTACCGTGTCTTGTCTGGCCAGCTCATTGCCCTGTTGTTATTCCTCTCTTTAATTAGCACAAGGGCACATACCTATGCAATTTTCTCTCCTATCCAATGTCTCAAGAGCCCAATATAAACTCATTTCAGACATTTACATGATTAAAGTAATGACAAGTAGTATGCATATTTTGCTATGTCCCTGTGGGGTGACCACTTGGCTAGCAACCTACCACTTTAGACGTCCACTGTAGGGAAAAATATGTAAGACCAACTCCTGAAGAAAACACTAATAAGCATGCTATAGCTGAACCACATTTGGGCAGCGGATTTACACACATACGCAAGCACTTTCCTAAGTACTTTAAGAGCCTTAATGGAAAATTCGATCACTAACTGAGAGATGCTATGCAGGTGGTTACTTGTAGCAAAATGGAGGGGATGGCACCATTGATGTAGAATGCTCTTGGGGAGCAAAAATCAAGTTGAAGAGCATGCATTTATTACATTGTGGAATAAAAAAGGGAAAATAAGAAGTGAAAGAGCATGAATATGCACGTCTGTATGTGTACATGTGTACACTGACCTCTAACTCTAGAACTACTGCGCTCTTTGTGGTCAGGATTCGAGTATTCAGGGGACCTAGGAAACACTGTCCATGTCCCAGCTGTGAGTCAGCCTGTGTTCACTGCACCCCAGAAGAACACTTGACCTTCCAGCTTTTAAACTGAGTTGCTTTTTCCCTCATCCCTCTAAGTACAGCTGTTCCACTTTGAATGCATCATTAAATATTCCTTGGAACAGAGAGATCCTGTTATTCTGGCACATAAGGTCATTCCTAGTTCATGCCATAAAAACAGCTGGGAAGAGTTTGGCTGAGAAGGGACTGCAAGCACATGTAAATTCTCTGACCACTTTTTTGTGTGACTGTTTTGTTTGCTGTCTTGTGTTGCATCAATATTTGAAGTTTTCATTGGGCTCAGTTTCTGCTCAGGATTTTCCTCAGTGTAAAAGAAGCAGAAGTTACTGCAAAGTTGTATCATTTCTGGCTGACATCTTTTTCTTGGAGGGGCAGTGGCTTAGATGTGAATTACTTGGGAAAAGCAAGATTGTGACTGTATGCTCAAGGGTTGACTATCAGACTGGAGTGAATGAGCACATATATGCATTTGCTATGTGAAACACTGTAGGCCTAAAGCATACGCTTGTAAGTTTGTACAAGATATATAGCAGGTTTGCTTGGATAAGGAATTTCTGAGTTTTTGTACAGGGAGCTCTTATGTGTACTGACAGCTGGCTCTGGAGGTGTACCGTGATCTCTTGGCTTGCTCTCTGCAAGAAATTCCACAGACTGCTTTATCCTGCATCGGAGATGTGATACCACTGAGGCTATAAATGCAAACATAAATGAAAAGGGGAGGTGGAGCACCTCTGCTTGTCTCTTGCTAGTCTGTTTGTTGCAATGGCTGGTGTCAGGTCAGCATGAGCATCTTTCTACTATGTATGTCCAAAGGCAGTCCTGGTCAGTGGCCACATGATAACCCTTCTCTTGTGGAAAATGAGTTCATTGTTGTCAGTCCCACTACATGGGCTTTGAAGGTGGCATTTCCTGGCAGTATCTTCTGGGATCTGTGGGAAGGTCAGATGCCATGAAGGAATGCATTCAATTAGAAAAAATAAAGACCAAATTATCAAAGGCAGGCAATGGCTTTTTCCTTTATTTCGTCATGTAACACTTAACTGCAAATACAGTACAGGCTGTGCCGACTAGGTTTGGGTCTGGAGTATGACCAGGCTTACTTATATGTCCATGTGTATGTGTCTCGTAAGGAGCCAGGTCAGCTGCATCTCAGGTAGACTTGCTTTGATTCCAGCTCATGTTCCAACAATCTTCAAGACAGATTTATATGCAGTTCTAGACCAAGAAATATGGGAGACTTGAACAGTTTCCATTTCAAATTTGATCTGACTTTTTGGTATGTGTGGATATATGGCATCATTTGTGTTATTTTATGTGTGGGGCTGGTCGAGAAGTGATACATCTCTTACTGTCTGTCCTTCATGGAGCACCATTTCAGGATGCAACACAAGACGTCATGGCTGTTAGGAAGGAAGGTGGGTCTCTGCAGCAGATGGGAGTCAAGCTGTCATTTTGATTTCCCGATCCTGTGGCATTAGCCCAGAGAAGTGAGCTGCTGCGGGGAAAGGCTGCAGAGCCACCTGGCTACTGAATTAAAAAGGGCTGGAGCAGGGATCAGCTAGGACAAAGTGACTCTGCATTATACCTCCACACACTTCTTGAGGGGATTGAGTGATTCTTTGTGTGTGACTCAGAGGCCATTGTAAAATCTTGTTCACAGTTTTCAGCTGTGATGTAGTATATTTGCACTGGATCCTGAGGAAACTGTTTTATGGCCATATTATAAGTATGGCTTGGAAATCCATATAAATTGGCTGCAGTTCTAGTATTGTACCAGAACATAGGTGCTCACAAAACACTTCTACAGAGCAAAAAGATAAAAGTATGGAACCTTTTTAGAAATACGTATTTTTGATCAAGAAGAGGATGAAATGTATATTTAACAGTGGGTTTTTTTCTCAATTTGCAAAGGCTGATGAGATCATTTCAGTGTGAATGTCTTTCAAACAGACAAAAAAATGAAAACAAAAGTCAGGTTTACAAGAGATTTATGATTTCATAAATAATTACAAGGAGTGGTACTAAGAGCACCTAAAACAATGCAACTGAATTATCTCAACAGATATATATAACAAATCCTGTCAAGAGTAATTAAGGTCACCAAATATCTTATATTGAAAAATCTCACACAGGGTAAAAAATAGGAAGGTTCTTTAGTCATTAATCCAATTTTAAACCTGAAAGATCTTATAAAAATGAACCCAACAGGAGAGGCTGACAGCAAGAATAGGAATGAGTTACCCATAAGGCACAAAAGTTGCAACATGGAGTTTGAAATCTTTGGTTTGCGATCACTTTCATGACTGTCAGAATGAACCTTTTCTACTCTTAACGTAGCAGCAAACTCTTTACAAGAACTCAGAAATTCAGATATTATTAGTGTCTTTAAAAAGACAGCATTTTTGTGGGTGAAAATTCAGTGTACAAAAATATCTGAAAATCGTGATCAGTATTGGTAATCTTGTTTGACTGCTGTCTTGACTGCCCTTTGCTCTCCTGGAGTTGGTCCATGGTAGCACCTTGAGCTGTAGCAATCCCTTCTCTTTTCCATGAAACATGCCTGGAGATGTGGAATCTCCTTTCTGCCATTCAGGTCAGGGCTGCATATTGGCTAAGTGCTTGCATCTTGGCAGCTGCTGGGATTGCTGAGTTAAGTTCCCAGCATTGTGAGGTTCAGAGTCGTCTCAGGCAAGCACGTGGCAGCAAGTCCCCTCTGCGCCTTGTTTTTTTCCTTCTGTAAATTGAAAGTCGTGCTATTTGCCATCTGCTGTGTGTAGGGTGTATACTAAAGTAGTGCACCATGTAGGTGCCAAATATCTTCACTCAATTGCTTGGCTATAAATATTAATAGGCCAGAATACTTGACTCAGTGACCTAAAATGGGCATTAACTCAACAGGTTCACAACTGATAGCATTAAAATGTGCACTCCTTTAAAAGCTTGACCTTTTAATCGCACACCATTTTGCAGGTTAAATAATAACCTTTTGATGGGTAGAAGAGACTTGGGATGATCGAGGTTTTAAAATTCCAAGTGGTGTCTTCAGTAGCAGCTTTTCTTTTCATTCAGCTTAACAGATCCCCACCTGCCCTAGCTGACAAAGAAATACTTTTGGCAAATGAGAAGACACTCTCGCTTTGTGTGACAAAGTGGCCAGAAGCTCTGCAGGAAAAAGCAGCCTGAGAACTTCAGTGAGATACCTGGATTTATCAGTGGAGTATCACTGGGTAGATGTAAAAACCATCACCTGAGTTGACAAGTTGGAAAAGGAAGTAGAAGGTTGGAAAAGAGCATTATGATACACTGTGTTGTGCTTAATGATGTTGTATTTTGAATTTGGGAAGGTCACAATCTGATATGGACTTTTAGTGATATTTACTAGGATTGCTGCTATTGAATCCCTGTCAACACATCAGAGTTGCATCTGGTCCCATCAAACACTCTGTAGCTCTCAAAATTCAACTAAACAGAGAAATTTCCCAGGCATGCTCTGAAGATTTCTTGACAAATATTTATACTTTAAACTAAAAGGGATACTATTTTCAAAAGACCTCACCATCTACTAGCTTCCACTGCTTATCTAAGAGCTGCAAGAAAAGAGGGCTCTTACTATTATAGCCAGTTTACTTACCCATGAACAGGGTAGTGGAGCCTTTTTTGCAGCAGACTCCATATGCTATATGTAGAAATAAAAGCAAAGAAAAGTGTGGCAAAAAAAGATTTTTCTACTGGAATAGTGCAGGTTCAGCAAAGCAGAAATTTCATGGGCACATTTACATTTTGATGCCATTTTCAATGGGAAGGGGTGAAAGCAAATAGCTTGCTCACGTCATTTAAGTAATGCTGAATTGCTTGTCTCAATGAGTTAAAAAAATAGAATTTTCATGCTATTTCATTTAATTCCATTGAGACTTTTGTATTATAACATTAATTTTATACTAAAATGCTCTTTATTTTCTTTTATACTGCTTCAATGTTGATTTAAATCACCCTCTTCTCTTTTTGCACAAAAAGATTCAACACTATCAAAACACAGCATTTTAGTATTTCCCAATTTTTAAGTTTCACAAGAAATCTCAGCTCTTGTGCTATTTTACAATACAAATGCATTTCAAAATGTCAGAAGATCCCACTGAATGGAAGTATTTGCCTCCCAGTTCTAGTGGATAAATTGCTTTTGGACTGTTACAAGTACTGACAGAATGTATTATTATTTCTGCTGGGTGGTATTTCTTCATTATGTCTTCAGTCTGAGTTCTGTCTAGAATGTGTTTAAGTAGTCATCATATTGGTATTGTACCACAGGCTATTTCTTCACATTTAAAGAAAAGAGGTATGCGTTATTCATTGTTTCGGTGATTGTGACCTCACACCATATATAAAGGAGGTGGTCGATGACTTTCCAAAAAGGCATTTTATGCAACTCCTGTTCAGGTTATCCTAGCATGGCACTTATTGCTCTTTGGTTTTTGTTCTTTGTTTGATGGTTGTTTTGTTTTGTTTTTTTTTTTCCTCTGGTGGCATATTATTATTTTTAATCAAAAACCAAACTGCTATTCCCATTAATCAGCCATCTGGGCTTTCTGTTTGTTTCTTATTGCTAAGGTTAGTCCCTTTCCTTGGAAAGGGCTTCTTTTTGTCATTCATCTAAACGATTCCTTAGGATACCTGGGGTACATATGGTGAATGGGTTAGTTCAAAGCAAGTTTAGGCAGCGTAGCCAACAGCTATGGAGTTCAGTCTGGGCTAACATCCAGGGCATCTGGATGTGTGCCCTTTTTGGATGTTTGCACTCTTTGAGTGTGTTCTGCAGCCTACAGTCAGCCTAAAGCCTTTGCAGACACTATGATCAGAAACACAAGTAGCTTCTGTACAGTGAGCTTGGTAAGACTTACCCACAAAGTAATAGGTCATTATAATATCAGGATGAACTATTGTGATGGTGATTGGGATTTTATTGTTTCTGGTCTGTAATTTATCCTATACTGTATTGTTTGGAGTGACCTTCATTTGCAGGTGATGTTTGCTCTGTCCCTGAGGACATGACTCTTAATTCCAGTTTGCTTCTACTGCAAACCTCTTGTCTTTGTGAATCACACCTTTCTCTGGGATAAACCTAATCAAATGTCTTTAGTTTCTCACTGTGAGGCAGGTGATCTACATCCTGACCAGTACTAGCAACTCTTTTGCACTCTCTCAAATCAAAGATAATCAGAAAAACAACAAGACAGAGTGGAGATGCAGTGCTTTACATGATGCAGCTGTGCAGAAGCAGCTGTGCAGAAGCAGCTGTAGGAGGCAGATGTGCACTACGTCTGAGTTGGTAGGCTGTAAGGACTGGCATGACCAAGGCTGGAGCCATAAAAATAAAGTTCATTGGAACTGCTGACACGTGACTTTTTAAAGGTGAGGAGTATGTATTAACAGCTTCAGAACAGGTTGATGTTAGTATTGCATTTTGAAGTTTAGTCTTCATGCAGTATTTCTGACTGAAGATTTCTGGTCTGGTTTGGGTTTTTGGTAAGCAAGAACGTAACCTTCCTCCTCTCCCCCACCCCAGTGGTTGGTGAGAAGCAAACCTACATGAGGTGTGGTACAATTGTTCTTTCTACCCTTACTTTTACAATCATTGTAATCCATAAACACAATTTGACTTTGAGCAAGGTACATTTTTATGGTACCACAATTATCAAGAAAGGATGGATCTGCCCTCCTGTATGATTCCTGGAATGGGGAGGAATGTTACAGGTTTGTTTTCTCTAAAACTTACTCAGAGCAGAACAACCACCCAGGCTTTTAGTGAAATGTCTAAATATTCAAGTTTCTTTAGATAGCCTTTCCCCTGTATTCCTGTTGTGAACTCATCCCTAAGCCTGCATTGTTGAACGGTAGGACATAGAAGAGGGAAGAAGAGTGGCTGCGAATGTAACTGTTACCCCTGCATAACAGAGAATTTGCAACCCCTCTCTCTGCTGTCAAAAAAACAAGTACCAGGGATGTTATGCACCATGGTTATTGGGAAATTGTTTTCCCATTTATTAATGCCCTGAGAGCTCTTAGGACTGTATCATTCCTCTGCATTAAAGAGGAAGACTAAAGAAAGCTATAGTGTTTTCCTTAACTTGCCTCCTCTGGGAACAAAACAAGCAAACAAGAGGGCGTAGCTTGTGTGAAGTCCAGGGAAAGCCATGTCTCTTACCCCTGAGGTTCTGCCTAGGAGCAGACCAAGTGTAAAAAAAAACCAAAACACCAAACCCTGGAATGATAAAATAAGCATTTCTAATGGAGGTTTTAAGGGATCATTTGCTGTCACAATGACACTCCATCAGCAGGTCTGACAAAGGTGAAGGATTCCTTGGCCATGCTGGTCCAGATCTTTCATGGCACATTTTCCATTGCAGATGGTCAGAGCTGGGTGCAGCCAGGACAAAGAAAAAAAAATGTGCTACCCCCAAATTATAGTTTCCAAGGCTACAAAGCTGAGAAATAAAATCAAAGGCATGACTGTCATTTGGTGACACTGAAAATGTTTTGCTAAGTGTTCCAGTAAAGATGATACAGTAATGGTGTCACATTGTGCAATTATATGTCACAATGCTTTTTACAGTAGCTATAGATGCACTCCTTGATAATCCTGCAATTTTATCATCAGGGAGTGATAAGCTCTCAGATATGAAAGCTGATGTCAGCGTCTTCTGCCACTTTGATCTGCGTGAGCTGATGCCTTGAAAATTAATGAGAATGCTACATGTGAAATCAAAGTCAATCTACTGCGGATTTTTTCCTCTCTCTGCCTTTTCAGGAGAGCTGGCAGGGGGAGGGGGAGGGTGGGAGACGTGTTATCAAATCTGAAGCATGGCAGAGTATAAAGGCTGTAATCTCATTTCAGGATTCTTATGGCTTTAATAAACTCTTCATGCTTCATTCTTGCGGTTTACTGCATCATAGGGACCCTTCTGCAAAATTGCAACCATAAATTTTCCCTTCTGCTGGACAGATTTTACTCCCTTGCTTTGGTATATATGTCATCCCGCTTTCAACACAGTCGAGACATGACAAAACTGATTAAATATTTGTATTACCTTTTCAAAATATATAGAGAACTACGATTTCTTAGATGGAGGGAAAGAAGGCAAAAGTGTTGTTGAGTACACTTCATGGGTACTTCTTGGTGCTTACAAACACACAAAGAAAAGTAAAGTTCAAATCCTGTCACCTCTTGGGATGAAAATTCCTTGTCGCTTGATCTAAGATGGGCAAAATATCTCTATTACAACTGGCATTTGGCAAAAGGTATTAGTCAATCATCCAAAAAAGCATTATTGTCCTGCCATCTGCTCCCACGTCTGCTTAAGTCATGATGGGCCCCAAGAAACTATCTGCCATTAGCAGTGATCCCTAAAAATAAAGTCTTTTTTACTATGGGTAAGTGAGCTAAGTAGACTACGTTCTCCCTTAAGATGGTTGTCTGGCTGCAATTGCACATTAATTATGTTTGGGGCTGGCAGCTGTAAGTTGCAGTAATTGTTTGCCAGCTTCTACTAGAGGAATTTGTGGGGTTGGAGCCTATTACAGTCCCATCACATTTTCATCTCTGTTCTCTGTCTCCAAGGCCCAGGCATGGCCTCAACTCACCCTGCTGCTAGCACAGCTTTGCCCTGTGTTGTGTGTACTGCTTGCTGGGGCACGCTTACATGGCAGAAGGCTGGCAGTAGCACAGCGATGGAGCTACCTGCCAGGTGTGACACCTTTGTGTCCCTGCTGCTGTCACCCAGGCTAAGCCAGTGATTTCATCACTGCCTGTAGGGCCCATTCCCAGGAGGAGGCAAGCACCGAGGGCTGCAGTTTCCTCAGCCAGGAGTGCCAGAGATGGTTTCTGTGTTCTACGAGGATGGGATATCTGTGCTGGGGAGACAACTGTTTCCCAGCAGGGAAGGCATCCACAGTGCTGCCAAGGGACAGAAACTGCAGAATGCAATTAGAGTCAATACATCTGGCAAATGTATCTACGCAGCTTGGCACACACAAATGAGCTCGCATCAAAATAACAGTCAGAACTGGAAGCAGGCATCTCTGGGCACTCTGTGCGCACATTTGGGTCATGGTCTACACTACATGGAAACTGTACTTACAGCTAGAAGTAAAGCTTTATGTGTTTGGTCTTCATCACAAACTGTTTTGAGCGAAGTGTCATATCAGCATTGAAATGGGGTGACAATGTGACATTAGTAAAACCTTTGCTTTATAACGTTTTGACCACTAGGAAACAAACTAATCAGAACCTAGCCTTTGGGGGTTTGAGGTGATCAGAGAAGTTTCAAAATGGACAAGGACATTAAGAGCTTCATCTCCATCTTCCTAAAAATCTCAAGTAAGCTGTAGAAAAGGTAGGATGTTTCCATTACAAAAAGCTGTTTAGCACTAAAACTTAAGAGTTAGAAGCATTCTCCTCGTTTTGCTTTTCTTTCAGGGACTTGCATGTAAATTAATCATGACATAATATATTGGAGGCTCTTTTACTGATAATGAAAAATAAATTCAAATAACCTTGGTACCTTAGTATAAATGTCACAAAGTTTGAAAATGCAAGTCTAGAGTATCACAACTCAAAGGTCTTCAAATTAAGAACCAATTTTAAATTCGCAGCTATCATGCTGGTTTCAGCAGGGAGCAAGTGTAAAAGGATGCGGTACATGAATTGAAAAAGCAGTTAAGATTTATGTGTCTGCATTACCATTGCCAAAAGAATCTCTTACTTTTTTTTTTTTTTTTTTTTTTTTAATGGCTCATATTAAGTCTAGATTCCTAAGGAAGGGAAGAGAAGGTACTAAACCTCAACTACGAAGACAAGGATGAGACATAAACATTTCATAGTTAAGGAGGAATGTAAGATGGATAGACAATTACTGGGAGTTTCTTCTGGCTTTATTTCCTGTTGTCCTACAAATCTGAAAACTTGTTCTGATCATCCACATCCATGGTGGGACCCAGTGGTATGTGACCATGGAGGCACTCCTGTATATTCCTGACTAGGTCCAGCTGTATTTGTGCATGGACATGACTTGAGGATTGCTGTCTTCTCTACTGTAAATGAAGACCAGTGATTAAGCCCTTCTGTTTTAGCTAGGTTTAACCCACATTGGAATAGGCAGCTCAGCACTTAGCTTCATATATTCATATGTATTCACGGTGTTCCTAGAACCTCTGTCCTTCCATAAAGAAAGGTGAATATTTCAACTGAGTTCATATTTTTTAAATTATTTCCTCAGCTCATGATTTTCTTGCCATTAGCCAGTGGAAGAGTTTGAGGCATATAATTTTCTACAGTTACCTCACTCAGCTCTTTACATATATACTCATGAGGAGCACTTGTGGAGTGTATTGCACTTCTGGTATGTAGGACTCACTGCTTCTTGTAATCCAGAGTGCTGAATATGGAACACAAACACATGGCATCTGCGCTAGGTGTATTAAAGGCCCTGAGATGTATACGCTGAAAAGACTTTGAAGACCTTTATAATGTCTCACTGATGTTTTGCCTAACAGGTTGTAGCAAAAAAGGTGATTGAAATATGGAACACCAGATTTTCATTCTCAGTGGGTAGGAAAAAAACACACAACAAAATGGGGTTTTCCAAAATAGTTATGGGATTTAGGAAGACTGGTTTCTTAGGAATTCATTAGAAATTCATAGAGCTGGCCAGGAAATTGATATCCAGAAGGTATTTCTGTAGAAAATATAATTCCTGCTAGATTGTTAAAGGCATTTTCTTTCCAGTGAAAAAGCTGGAAAGTCCATTTCAGGTCACTTTCAATATTTGAAATTGTAGGGATCTATAGAGTTTCATTCCAAGCTAATTCAATAAGAAGTTAAGGTGTGCATTCTTCTGGCAATCTGTATTTCCAGCCCTTTCTGTCTCATCTGGACAGGGTCTCCTGAAGTACTGGTATTTCCAAAGAGGCACTATGCTAAAATACATGTACCTAAACTGTACAGCACAGCCTGCCACCAACATAGCTGTAGTGCTTTAGGGAAGATGTAGCTCATAGCAAGGGCTTGGGCCACAAGCAGGGCAAAGAACTACAACTTCCATGAACCACTTTGGGGATCTCAAAGGAAGGAGCAGCCACCATAGAGTTTTTCTGCCAACTGTAGCCAGACAAGGACTCTGCTTATTAACCTTCACATGCAAGGTCTATTTGCTCAAGACTTTCCTTGAAGGAGAAAGATTATATGCTGAGCTGATTTGACAGTAAAAGCATCAATGTCAGTTCTGCATTCCTTTATGAACTCATAATGTTTTAAATTGAAATACATTTGTTCAGAGACTGCCATGGGTATACGTCTATCAGAGAGGAAAATAAAGTATCGTGCTATTTCTGATCCACCAGCAGCTGTACAGAGCATCAAAGGCTATGTCAAATGTGCTATTTAATCAGGTGGAACAGGGCAAACAAGAGTTTTCACAGCCATATCCTCCTTATATTGTCCTGCTGTGTGGGTTGTTGCATTTCCAGGGCACTGGGTTCCTAGCCAAAACTTGCCTGAGCATTGGAAATTCTCAAATATATCAAGGACAGGTTGTTGCCCAGCTCCTACACCAAACCCTACCCATTTCAGGATCCGGATATAAGTCTACCCAGTCAGATAAAATGTTTTTTCTTGTAGGTTTATTCAGTCCCTGTAGTTGTCCATACTGGAAGGTGGAGCACGATCAGAGCAGGGTGCCAGAACAAGTCAGTGCTGGGGCCAAGGGAGAAAAGGATGGACATCCAGAGGACTTGGACAGGCTTGAGAAGTGGGCCTATGCAAACCTTCTGAAGTTCAGCAAGGCCAAGTGCAAGGTCCTGCACATGGGTCAGGGCAATCCCATGCACAGATACAGGCTGGGGGAAAAATGGCTTGAGAGCAGTCCTGAGGAGAAGGACTTGGAGGTGCTGGTTGATGAGAAGCTCAATGTGAGCCAGCAATGTGTGCTCGCAGGCCAGAAAGCCAACTGCATCCTGAGCTGCATCAAGGGAAGCGTGGCCAGCAGTCCAAGGAAGGTGATTCTGCCCTTCTACTCTGCTCTTGTGAGACCCCACCTGGAGTACTGTGTCCAGCTATGGAGCCCCCAACATAAGAAGGACATGGACCTGTTGGAGAGGGTCCAGAGGAGGGCCCCGAAGATGATGAGAGGGCTGGAGCACCTCTCCTCTGAAGACAGGCTGAGACAGTTGGGGTTGTTCAGGCTGGAGAAGAGAAGGCTCCAGGGAGACCTTATAGCAGCCTTCCAGTACCTAAAGGGGGCCTACAGGAAAGGTGGGGAAGAATTCGTTATCAGGGAGCATCGTGATAGGATGAGCAGTAACGGTTTTAAACTAGAAGAGGGTAGATTTAGATTAGATATTAGGAAGAAATTTTTCACTATGAGGGTAGTGAGACAACGGAGTAGGTTGCCCAGGGAAGTTGTGGAGGCCCCATCCCTGGAGGTGTTCAAGGCCAGGTTGAATGGGGCTTTGAGCAACCAGGTCTAGTGGGAGGTGTCCCTGCCCATGGCAGGAAGGTTGGAACTAGATGATCTTCAAGGTCCCTTCCAACTCTAACCATTCTATGATTCTATGATCTGCTAAGCAAGAGGATGTCCAGGGGGACGTATTGGCCCAGTTACTCTCCAGTACTCCGATCAGACCTGTTTTAGTGAGATCTGTCATCCATGCTGTGTCCTAGAGCCTCAGAGGATTCAGTCAGTGTAAAGCAATTTCTTGTTCACAGAAAACATTGCACTGGAGTTGCAACCTGTCTATGCTCTTGAGCCAGATATCTCAAGAGACAAAGGCAGGCTACAGGTTTGGTGGCAATGTTTGGACTGTCCTCTTTCATTGTCATGTGTTATCCCTGTCACTTGGCATTTGCAAGTTTTCTGCCCATCATGCCTGCTCAGCTACTTAATCTGTTCACATGACAAAGCTACAAGAAACAGGTTAAGCTACATATTAATGTTTCAGTGCAACACTGCAATTTGGTAACAATAAACAGAAGCTTTTATGAGGCTGTAAATGTCTCTTCCATTTATAAATATTGTACTATAACTGCAGGCTCTGGGGTTATCAGGCAGTCAAACCTTTCATCAAAGCCAAATAGTTCCTAAAGTACCACTCTTAAAAATCTTTTGCAGGCATTAATGTTTCATTAGTTCTCTCAAACGAGTCTCCTTGGGAATCTGTACAGCATGTAAAATCTAGCTTTAACCCATGGAAAAATTAACTGTATTTTTAATTCATTTCTTCAGAATTTACTCCACATGGCTTGTGGTGGTACATAGCTGGTATTCCAAATGTACTCAATTTTAATGAGTAGCAGTAAAATTAATAACATATGTACAAATGCACATTGTACAAATGCGGTCTCACCCTCCAGCCAGCTTGCCTGTTCTCCATCTATCCCTTTCTTTTCCATGGAGAGGGGCTGTGTCTACCCCGAGTATGTGCATACTCAACAGAGCATATTGCAAAGCCTGCTGAAACTCCAAGTATTCTTATACTACCATGCAGCACCCTGCAGGTACAGTCCATTTTATCTTGAAAAGTGTGTCATTCAGCTCGTGCGATACAGCCCTGAATTTGGAAAATCTGCCTATGCAGGATACAGCTCTGCTGCTGCTAGTTCCAGATTAGTCTCATTTTGCCTGAACTGGATAATATGCATTGTGTGGAGTCAGCATGTGCACAAGCAGGCGGGTCTGTATGTGCATCTCTCCAAACCTGGTGCTTCCTGTCTCTGCTTAGCCAAGCCAAATTTCCAGCAACTACACTGAAGTTGCACCCATGGTGCAACAACTAAGGAAGCACTGTCCAGTTTGATTGACTCACAGATTTTCAAGTCAGCAGGGACCACTGTGACTACCATAAATACACCTATTACCTATCTAATGTACTACTTGATACAGTCTGCCAGCAACACACACAGCCTGTGTATTCACCATTCTTTTTTTTTTTCACCTCTAGCCTTGTAAAATATATATCCTCAGTTCCCGCTTAGTGTTTAAATGTGAGTAGTTGGCAACCTGTTGTTACTGCACATTGGCATGGGTCTTTATAATTGGTGCGAAAGAATCTGATTTTGGCATCTATAGTGACTTTTTTTGAGTTTGTACGTAGTTTTCCAAGCAGTGCTTAATTTTGTGTAGTTTATCCTGTAGACATTTAATATAAGGTACATCCAGAATGCAAGTGTGGTAGGATTGAAGCTGCATCTTTCATTTCACAAGTCACTGACAGTTTTTCCTCCCTGGGCAGGCTTTTTTGGGACAGTCAGGGCCTGAACTGATCAGTAGATGTGCTTTGTGAGCACTTGCTGTCTTATAAGGCCTCAGAAGTAGAAACAAAAGGAAATGCTTGCATGTTGCCTGTGTTGGGTTGTTGGGAGTTGGGATGGCAGATGCTGGAGGGAGGAGAGAGGTAGGGAAAGGCAGGAGCACATCAAGGAGGTGAGTGTCTGGGTGTCTAGGGGGCTGCAGGTGTGGAAGTGGTCATGAGCACGTGAAGTCCCATAATTTACACTGCTGTTCACACTGTTGGTTTGAACAGGGTTGTGGTTCAGAGTACAGTAAGCTGAGCAGTTCCTTGCTTGGTCATGTCCAGCTCAGTGTGACCTTGGCTATCCCACTTCAGAGAGCTTTAGATTTTGGGCTGAAACGAACTGTTAGAATTGGGAAGAAGTGGGAGCCTGTCCTTAACAGTGAGCTTGAACAAGATTATACCTGATGTCAGCATGTCTGTAGATTTCTGCAAAACGCTGACGTTCATTTCACATTTCTCTGTTATTGAACCAATTGAAAATGTGTTTATTGATAGTTACCCAAAAAAATTAGTAAATGCAACAAAATGGTCACATATCTGATGGGTCCCCCAGCAACCTGTTTAGACTGATTAGTCTGTGTTATCTGTTCCTGTGGTCTGGAAGAAACTGTACAGCCTTTGTTGGAAAAATAAAAAATAAAAAATTGATAGAGTGAAAAATAGCAATGGGGACAATCAAGTTGTATGGGGCAAGTGAGACTATGTGGTGCCATTGCTTGATTTGAACTACCTCTTTAGCATAGTCAACACAGTATTATGCATCCAGGAATGCACACTGTCGTTCCTGCTGAATAGATGGTGTTGAGCATCTCAGAAAATGGTGTCTCTGGAAAGGAGTTGAGCATCACAAGAGAAGTAGTCAACAGAACGTGAGCTGACAACTTCTGCAAAAACCTACCTGTGCCAAGTCATTATAATAGGACCACAGGGATGCTTTACTGATCCATGTGCTGAAAGCATTGTCCTGCAATATCACATGGTCATTTGCAGTGAGTACAGAGGCCCAATTTGTCAATTCATTCCCCAGGTTTTCTCTCTTTCTTTCTCTCACACTTTATAAAATTGCTGTCTGTGGCAGTGACAAGGCAACATGTAAATACCTTGCAGAAGAGTTACTTGTCATTAATGCAGACAGTTTGAAGGCATAAGCAAACAGCATTTGGCAGGAGAAAACTTTTTAATGAGAATGGCATTAAGGAATTCAATTTAAAAACTGTGAAGGGATTCTTTGCACGTGCCTCTGGCTTCTCAGTCTTCCAGTACTTTTCCTGTTCGCTAAAGATTAAAAGAAAAACAAAACAGCAATTTGGGGTTCATTTTCCCAAATTCTGGGCTTCATTGATTTCACACAATGTCTTTGCTACTCAGCTTCTCATCAAGAGGAACCACAAAAAGACTTTAGAGTTAGGGGGAAGTGCAGCACAGATTTTTGATACTAGAAATCTCTAGAAAAAAGGCATCATGAAAATAATTGGCTGGAAAATGAAGCTGGCCAAAATGAGTCCATAAATAAAGTGAAAATGCTTAATAGGGAAGGAACACCTAGCCTCGAGTTGGGGTGAATGATCCATCTCTTTCTGTGACATGTCTCTAAAGCAACTGCTAGTGCTCAGTCAGGAATTACGGGGGCGATGCAGAGATTATTTGGTATTGATCTTCGGCCTGGCTTTATGCAGAGCATAAGTCTGTAAAATTACAATGGTCCTTGCAAATTTATTAAAATGGCTTAAAATTTATTAATCACTTTGGAAATGCAGGTCATGGACTCTGAACTAGAATAATAAAGCTTGAAGCCACTACTAATTATCTGAGGAGTTTGTACAACGGGGTGGTTCGATTACCATGTGTGCAGGTTTCCCAGCCAAACTGCAGCGAGGCCACACTCACCATCTGTCCTTTCCTAAGTAAATGGAGCTGCCAGCACTCCCCAAGTTAATACCATATCCCACCATCAACAATTCATTAGTGAGGTATGTCTGTAAATTATTACAAGGATATTCAAATAAAATATTCATATCAGAATCAAAATATGCCAGACATGAGAAATGGGAGACATTAGAAAAAGCTACGGGCATGCATCACTGTTCAGGGGAGTGGCAGGGGGGATGCTTTCTTATCTACACAGAAATAATGGCTGCGCTGTCGTTTCCCATTGCTCCTGATAAAGGAAGAGGTCATTGTTGTACATATTTTCTGACAGAATGAGGTCATTGACGTTACCCCTGATTAGTTGAATAATGGCCATGACAGATTCTTCCTTGTCTTACCTTAGAAATGGCAGTCTAGTTTCCTATCCTGGTTGACCTTTTTTTCTTAAAGGGAAATATACTTGCAAAACAACAGCAGAATTTAAGGTCTGTGGGGGCTGGGGCTTTTCTTCTCTTGTTGTGAAAGGATAGTGGGAAGAAAAGGAGAAGAAACTTCAGTGGGTACTGCAGCAATAAGCACCCCTCTTTATCT
Organism: Burhinus oedicnemus; assembly: GCA_008921705.1. Taxonomy (NCBI): domain Eukaryota; kingdom Metazoa; phylum Chordata; class Aves; order Charadriiformes; family Burhinidae; genus Burhinus; species Burhinus oedicnemus. Next base: position 938,200 of record VFFE01007252.1, on the reverse strand, counting down.
TGACATGCATATGAAGGATATGGTCTCTGCGGAAGCAGAGCTGGTGGAAGAAATTCCTCCACCTCAGCCATGGCAGATTGTTGCCCCCCCTAGATGAGGCAGGAGAGATCCTTGCAGGGTTATTGTATAAAAAGGATCATAGAAATGGTTTGAGTTAAGAGCAATGCCTTCTGGATGGAGGAGTGGGTGTTGGCAGCAAGGGGAGGGCACTTGTACCATCAGCTCTACCATTAGAAGTAGATCTGCCCCCTTCATCCTGCAGGGTCTCACAGGCTTGTGGTGGCTGCAGATGTTGCCCCTCCCACCTCTGCCAGAGGTAATGTCCTTGTAGCAAGGATCACCATTGTCATCATCCCATGGGAAGCAGGATGGTGGTCGCACAACTCCAGGGGGGACAGCAGGCTGTGACAACTCACAGGACTGTGGTGAGAGGCACCCCAGCTCATCTGCCAAAATGCTCAGCTGGTTAAACTGGGTCTCATACAGCTGGGGCAGATCCCTGCTGAGGAGACCCTGAACAGCAAAGGGCTACTCTTAAAGGAAAGTTTTAACTGGTTTGCACGTGCGAGAAATTTCTTAAGTTTGTCTCAGTAAGATATGGTTAAAATATTGCAGAGACTTCTTATTTCAGATAAGTTTAGCAATATTTTCACACAACTTGATTCAAACTGGAGAAGGCACTTTTATACCAAAATGAGAGTTTAAGTTCAAGCTTTATTCATTTTCATAAATTTTAAGGACAGGAGGACACATTAGATCATCCGCTTTGCCCTCCATAGCATCTCAGCCTTGTGCCCCGGTACTGAGCACAATAACGTGACTAAAGCTCCTCTTAACATTTAACGGCCCCATTAATTTTCCATTGATGCACCACTCAGACTAAGGGATTTGCACCCTTGACCTTGGGCATCTAACACATAAACTATGAGATTATGTTTTTGCAACTCGCTTGTACGCGTTCAGTCTTTCAGTGCTGGGAGCACAGACGGTTATAACCAGCTCAGTCAGCCAACATAAAAAACACTTAAACTTTTCTGGCATAGACAAGGCTAGAGATGCAGGAGAAATTCAATGTCCTTGTCTTGTTTAATAAGTCTGCAAGCTTGAATGTGCTATTAAACATTCAGAAAACCGAACGTGACCCACTTAGAGAAAGTTTGTGGGAATTACCTTTTCTTTTTTAAAAATTCCTGTTGAAGTCTCCTTGAAAAACGAGAACTGAGAACAGAATTCTTGGTTTTGGTGCCTTACAGTAATTTGGATTGAATACAAACTGTTTTCTTTTCCTCTCCATTCATTTAGCCAGCAAATGGAAAACATATTTTGCTTGAAAAACCTTTAGGGAGTGCATGGGAATGAAGTTATTCTAACTAACCACTGCATTAGAGAAGTAATGTAAATTAGGTTCAGTTTTTCTGTGGAACTTCACTTGAATTTGTCCTGAAATGCAATGAACTAGATGAGAGACACATACTTATAGGAATAGTTAAATTATAAGGAACTGGAAGGAATGTGAAAATTAGAGCTAGGGCTGACCTGTCCTGTTCCCTGGATCATCCTCCCTCCCTGCCCACCAGACTGGGATAAATTTGGAGTTTGTAGTGGATGTTGTGAATTATTTACTTAAGCAGCTCATGGGACCTAATAAAGCACTGACTTCATGAGGGCAAACTTCAGTGAGTTAAGTGGCTGCTTTACTGGAAAACTGTTTCAGACACTTCTTACTCTATTTGCAGCAGGAAGGGAGAGATACAGGTACAGGATGGCTGTAAAGCCGGAATAAGCTCTCGGATGAAGCACGGGACTGTATTTCTGAGACTGGTGTGCCACATGCAGCGCATCTTGGGATTCAGCGGGAAAGCAAGGAGGCTCTGAGACCCTCTGCAGAGTCTGTGCTGGGTGATGTCTATCCTAGCCACCTATGGGGCCTTTAGGGCTTTCTAGATGGTGTGAACCTTCAAATGCCTTCTCAGTGCCGGTGTCTTGGCAGTGTACAGTGCTTTCAGGTCACTTATAAAGCTAGTGGAAACCTGCTAATTTGAAAGAGGACCAAAGACAGTGAAATGCCTTCTCTAGGAGCAGGTTTGCTATCCAACTTTGAGGCAGAGTCAGGACACATCTGTGTGAGACACAGAGCACTGAGATTATCGGACTTGGGTGCAGGCACATGAGATGGAGACAGCATCGGTCACCTGGCAGGGGCACACGATCGTAGCAACACGTTTTCTAGGGTGGCATCGGCTGGTGTCTTCTCTCCTGCAGCAGGGCTCAGTTTGCTAGCCTAGCAACTGGCCAGGCCACGCTGATGTCCTCGTAGTACCCAAGCGGTGGAGTCCTGGAGAGGGAGAGGTGTTCCTGCCATGCCATGGGAGCCGGGTGGACTCTGAGACAGCAGGTCTCACTCTACAGGTTTTTTGAGGCATATTCTAAGCAATAACATCTCTGTTTCCTTAGATTAAATGACTTCTCACTTTGAAACCCATTAGGAGGCTAACTCAAAGAGCTATAGTGTTTGGTTCATGATCCAGTACCATCCACTAATTATAATGAAAATAATGACCAAGCCCTTTGTAGAAAAAGAGAGGAGGCAGTCTGGGATGCAGCAAAAAATACACTGACAATCTAAAGTTATAACCACACACAGAAAGGCAAAATAATATTTTCCAAGGTTATTATCAAGGAAAGTTAACAGAGCTCTAATGAATATTAATTTATATCCCTATAGATTGCTAACTTCTGTGGTTTTGCTGACATGGCGAGCAATCAGTATTTAAATGTCTAGTATTTCTTTTGATTTGCCACAATTAATGTTTCATGGCATGTATTTGAGTTTATAAATTAAAAAATTTAATTAGAAGTTGTCATTCTTGTTTTTTTGTAAAGACTGAATGGCAAACAGAGCCATAAAACCATGTCATACTCAGAACCAGGATGTTGATGTAAATATGGGTAGATGATGCTAACGACTCTGAGTTATTTCTTTTTAATCTCCTCATATTTTGAATGGAAACATGGCTTTAAATGAAAATGCTCATTATACAAATTAGATGGATGTTATTACTAAGCACATTAATCATTTTTTTCTCCAAATGTTCACTTTACAAATGTAATTATTTTTAATCATACTGGTTCCACTAAATTAGAGATTTGGTTTCCTTTTTATACTCAAATTCAAGGACTTTGTATTTAAAAGTACGTTATTTTTTATAGATTATTTCCTGCCATTTTACTTCAAAAGCACCTAATAAAATTTCAGTAAATGCGATTAAACAGCACAGAAAAGTTGCCATGGCATTTTTCTTCCTTTCAGTGTCATAAAATAGCTGGTTTCTCTATTGCAGGTTTGCAGCTTCACAAGAGTGTGGGTGTGTAATTAATCTGATTCCTTAACGTGAGTATCAAAAACATATTTTTTTGCAGTTCAGTGACTGATAGTAAGCTATTGAGTATTTAACCCTGGCAAAAGATCAGGACAGGGCCTATATGGCATTCAGATACCACCTATAGCTTATTCTGAAGTCTCACAAGGTACTTGGTAGACCTTGTTGTCACCTCAAAAGCAAGCATGAATTCTATCCCATGCTTAAAAAAAATCCCAAATCCTCAAACCCACGGGAGATTTTGCAGACTGCTTTTCCCCTGGCAGTTTGCAGCAGAAAAAGCAGCAAAAGCAGCCCAACATGTTGTGTTATCAACAGCCATCTGGCAAAATTTCTTTGTCTGAGCTTTTCACTTACTTTATGAGGAACAACAATTAAACTCCACACTGAAGACTGTTCAGCCTCACAACCAGATCCAGTCATTTTCACTACTGTCCCTCTGTTAGTCTGTATAATTAATATGGACTTTGAGACATTAAGCAACAAATTCTGTAATTGGAAGATATTTCATGTGCAGATTAGGAAGCAACCATCTGCCACCTTCTTTGTGCATTACTGTGCTTTGTTTTAGAAAGAGAAGAAAAACCCTAACATATTCGCTGTTTTGCAAAGCCCAAACATGCTCCCAAGAGAACCTGGCTTTGCCTTTGCTGGAAAGGAAGTTCAGCTACAAGTGTAAATTCACATTCTCTGTGCGCATTTTCTACAGCAATTTTGCTAATGTGTTAAGGAATAGTACTTCTGTGAGATTCTGTTTAACAAAAAGTTTAGCAGAAGTGAAAAAAAAAATTAAAAAATCTGCCTTTTATGTTAATCCACACAGCAATCCACTAATAGTATATTATTTGTCTGTGATATGATGTTACTTATGTTGGCATCCCATGCTCTAACCACAGTGTTGCGTTCAGTGCTACCACGCTCCATGTCTCATCTTGTGTGTTACGGTGGTTCAGTGGGTTACCTCCCAAACTGCACTTCAGTGATGCCTGCCCATCCAGTTTGTACGATATTCATCTTTTTTCAGAAAGTAAAAAACCACCTAGCTCCTGTTCTCCCTGACTTTAGAGACCAAGTCTGACTCTCTACAATTTGTCTACAAAAGGAATAATGCAAAAATACAGATGAAGGTAAGAGATTAATTGATGGGATTTTGTAATTTGGGATGAAGCAGAGATGTGCTGTGAATATTTGTGATAGTTAAAGGGAGCATAGGCTTTGATAATCATGTAGAAGGGAACATCCTTTCAACAACTATTCCATGAGAAAACACTGCTCATCTCATTGCGTTAGCAATTTTATGCAGTTTGAAAAATAGTGTGAAAGATTGTTCTTTTTCCATACATTATATGGCAGGTTGCTGTTGTAGAGCTTGGTGTTGTAGCATTCATTATTTGTTGTTTCAAAGGCATTTTTGAAAATTGGCAGAACATCAATACTCTTTTTGTAAAAGTGAGCAAACATCTGTCAAAAAAAAGGATTGGGGGAAAAAGGGGTTAAAGCCATTGACCGGAGAGATGCCCATTGGTAGCTATTACATGCAGTGGCCCACTTGTAAGCTGTTGTCACTGCAAGAAGGTGGGAGGGAGTCCCAGAAGAATGGGTACTCTGCCTATGTCCTCCTCTATGTTCTTCTGCAAGGGGCTCTTCCTGTCAAGCTCAGAGGTAGGAACTCCCACCATGGACATTTGAATTGATCCAAACAGGCCGTGTATGTAGTTCCTGTGTTGCATTTTATAGTTTTTACTGAGACGATTGTCTTGAATTTCCACATGAAGTTCAAGGAGGCAGGGACTTGCGTTTCACTGAGTTGTGCTTGTCTCAGTCCCATAGGGTTTTGTACGATCTCAGCTGAAATAGTTCTCTTCTGCACTTCTCTTTACAGTGTAAAGCTTGTTTTTTCTCTCTGCTCCATAGTGTGTGTGGTGAACTCATCCCCTCCTTGCAGCTCTAAATATAAAACCTCTCAGGTGAATAACCATAGAAATCCAGTACCATAGACAGTCAGGACAGTAATTATTTTGCCAGTGTTGTTCCACCTCACTGGCACGTTAAAGAGCTGGCAGCTCCATTGGTGGTGGGATGAATTTAGCTTGGATTCCTATGACTTTTTGTACCAGTGTTGGCTTCTCAGAGGCTGATGCGGGTGACTCGTCCCCATCTGTTCCTTCAGTGGGAGGCTGCTAATATATCTCTCTTTATTAGCTTTCCCAGTTCTGTGAAAGTTTTTTAGGAATATACTGTCTTTAAAATCTCTGTCTTCTTGTCAAATTTGATGGAAATCTTTGTTTTTACTGGGGAGGATGAAGGCATAGATGTACATATGCATACAGCATGATTACCTAGCCTTTGCTTCCTTAGGGAAGCTAGTTAAAAAGTGTCTACTGCATCCCCAGTCCCCATCAGTACACAGTGGTGAAGCTGTCTTTCTTAAAAGGCATTTAATTATGGCATATTTTTAAAAGAGAATGAGTGATGTGAGTTCTATCTAGTTTGTGGTAAATGGGCTGGGATTTTTTTTTCACCCCTCAGAATCCTTGACATATAACCTTTTGTGTATATAAAACACTTCAGCTGTTCATTCATAGGTTTAACTATGCTGAAGACTATCCAGTGGAAAGAAATCTTATTATCTCCAGCTTAATGTTTCATTATCTGGCACAATATGAGGATATTAGACTTTGATTGCTGGTTCTCTTCAGAGATTACAGCGTTTAAGTTCTTATTCCCATCTTCATTTTAAATTTTATCTTTTTTTTCTTTAAAATTGGTCACATTTATGTTACATTTAAATCTTGTCTTTCAAGTTTTCAGGGTAAAAAGTTTAGGCAAGAAATATTCTAATTAGTTTTGCCTTAAATTGTCCAGATTATTCTGATGTTCAACCTCTCATTTTATATCCTAACAATATGTAGACAAAATAATGGGCATCAAGGAATTGCAATGGCCATTCACTACACACCAGCATCACACATCTGACCAAAAAAATCCCTTCAAGAATGATATGATGACTTGATGCACCTGTGCATTTTACAAAACCATTAATCTGTGGCAATGTCACCCAAAGTTACAGTTAGTAAGTTATCAAAGTAGTTTTATGGGTCACAGTAACATATCTGTTTGGAATCTGTTGTACTCAGAAAGGCACATACATTTGCTGTAAATGGATCTTCAATCTCTGTGAATCATCTTATTCCTTTTTTTACACACTATAAAATTGCCATTTTTATGGCCAGGCTTGATGTACGATATGGCTGAAGAACTGTATGAGTTAATTAAAGAATAAAGGCCTGTCCCTTCTGCTGTATATTTCTGTTCGTGACATTAGCATCTTAGAACCACTGGTTTGTGCTGTGCGGAGATTTAACTTTAACTGACTCATATAACTTGTGGTAGGTATACGCCCATACTGTGCAGAAGCATGTGATTTGGTCCAAAATCCAGAGGCTTTGTATCACCAAGGCAAGCATCTGGACTCCTAGGACATCTTTACATTTCTTTGAAAGCATCAATAACATCCCCGACTGCAAAGCAGAGTAGTTTCTGTAAATGGTAATCCCACCAAGAAAATGAAGGTGGAAAAGTAGGGCAGGAAAGGATCACTTAATTTCTGTCTGCTGCTATCACAGATGGCCATGCTGTCTCATCCCAGTCAGGCATGCATCAGCCTCTACCTTAAATCTCCTTGATGTTGGCTTTTTGTTGCTTTTTTTGTTTATTTTGCTTTTTCTACCCCCACTGGAAGGCTGTTCCAGGAAATCACTCCTCGAATAGCTCAACATTACCCTCAGCTTTCCAGCCAAAATTTATTCATGCCAATTAATGCTCATTTGTTCTCATGCCAACATTGTTCTTCAGCTTAAATTGCTATTCTGGCTCCCTGATGCTTACCCCGATGTATTTATAGAGCTCAATCAGATCTCTCTTGGCCTCTGCTTTGCTAATCTAAGTAAGACAAACACTCTTAGTTCACTCTTGAGAGACAAATTCATCGTTTCTTTGATCATCCTGCAGCTGTGCCCTATTGGGTTTATATTTTTGCACAGAGCTGGCAAGAACTGTCCCCTGAACTTCAGTCAAGTCTCCCCAGGTTGTCTTCTGTGGGAAATTATACTCTTCTCTCCTGGGAGAAGGGAATCGGGGTCATCGAAGTGTCCTATTTTGCATCAGCCTTCAGAAGTGAGTGTGTGTACCCAAACACCTGACTCTGGACTTTACACTAGCCATGTATTTCCCAGTCAGTATCTCTTGTCTCATACTAGAGATGAACAGAAATCGTATAGCCAGGGACCACCTTCAGTTTCAGTATTTTCCCTTTGAATCCTTGCTGCTGTGCATTAAATAAGATAGTTTCTTCCTCTGTAACTGTGATGGGAGTCCCTGTGAGCACTTTCCTTTTCATCAAGAAGATATTATTTAGACAGCCAAAAGGACAGCAATTGTAGCATAGGATGACCATCAGAAAGAGAAAAGAATGCCTTCTTATATTTATATTTTAGAAAGCATGAGATTCTGTTTAGCTTGCTCATCATTATCCAGTATGAGCTAAGACATTTGCAGAATGTGTGCTATCCAAAACAATTTTAAAAGACAAAATATTCTAATTGCTCTGCAGTATAGAACATTTTTTTTCCCCCCTATTAGTCTCAGAGAAAAAAACAGCACAAAATTGTCAGGAACTGTGACTCATTGCTGGTTTTCCACATAACTTAATCACGTGCCTTAATTTCGAAGGCCATATCCAATAATGCAAGTTCATTTTTAATGGCATCTTGAATAAATCATCCTTCTTTTGCACAGCCTGTATTATTGCTGGGCTCTTTCTGTCATATTTTTTCTTCATGGAAATGCTATTATATATGCAGATTTTTAATATCACATGGATATCGATGTTTTCTCCTTGAGATCATTTTGTTATAAGAGAAGTCTTTAGTTTCAGTTACAGACAGATACAGTGTCCATTCCTGTGGGGCACTGGTTTGTTTCGAACAGGCTAGGAAAGCTAGAAACACAGTTAGAGAAATGAACCGTAGAGAAGGCAAAATACTGCAAGGAAGATTTCTAATGCCATTTGGGATATAGGGCTTTAAAAGGCACATGGCTCTGTCATATTCCTTCCTAGAACCCAATTTTGTCTTCACAAATATGCCATACAGCTATCATTCCTCTCACATACTAGGCTCTTATCATCTCCTTGCCCTTTACAGCCTTCCTCATGTCCTCTGTTAGCTCTAATAAAAGTTAATCCATAAGAAAAGGCTCAAAACACCAAGCTGACCAAGCTCAATTAGTTCTTTGATTAATTTTATAATTGAGCAATAAGCCACAGATCCAGCCCTTCTTCAGCTGAAAGGGATGGCACTCACAGGGGCAGAGTAGAGTCTGCTCAATGTGCATTTCAGCACAACTGTTTTCATATCGCTGTCTTTTATAACTTAAATCATTTGTTCTTATTACCCGAGTCTTCATGCATTTTTCTTTTATCTCACTGTTTGTAAGCCACTCATAGCTTCTCAGTATCTCATCACACGTGGACTTCAGTAAATGAGGATGCCAGCCCTGTCTACTTGGCACGGGATGCTTAGGACCTGTAAATATAACTTTGCATGAGCGCCGACCATTTGGGAAAGAAACCTGTAGTTCCTCTTCACACATTTCAGCGTAGTAGAAGGAGGGCTTTGTATTCTGATGAACGTATACAATGGTTAGGGGTGTATATCTTGGTTAACACCAGCTAGATAGGTGTAAGACCCCAAATAAGATGACAGTTTGTTTCTCTTGCTGTGCTCGGAATTGGACAGATGTACAGCATCTATAGCCTGCAAGATGCAGATCTTTTAAGCAGGGTGTATTTGCCTGGGCATATGTGCTGTTGCTGTTACGTGTTTTCTGCCCCAGAAATATTTTCATTTTGGCTCTTTGGACTGTATGCTGAGCCTGTCTGCTTTTGCCCAAGTAGATACACTTGCTGAGTCACAGTCCTGAGGCATATGCAATCACTTTGTCATTGTGTTCCACCTCTGTCATCCTTTCTGGATGCTTTTGAAGGCAAGATGCCGGGTCAGATGGGCCTTTCATGTGATGCAGCGTGGCCATAGCTTTGCGCTCTGCTCTGGACCAGGCTGCTCACAGCTGTACCCCAAACCTTTCATGTGCTCATGAGCCTTTCCCTGACTTCATCACATTTCCATTTGTAATGTTTAGCAGGGAGGTAGTCTGGGTGTAACAAGGGCTTTTATTAGGAACAGCAAAAGCTGAGCAGCCAGAACTAGACATTAATTTTCAAACTTGCCTTTCTGTGGTAGGAAAGTCTCCCTGCAGTGTACTGCAGAAATGCCATCTTTTTGAGGCAGTTCTGTCCAAAAGCATTTTATTAAAGAGGATGGGAAACACAAGTATTTGGGCTGGGAGGCAGAGGGGGGGCCAGTAGAGGAGAAAACAAGAGGGTCTAGGAAGGGTGCCTGTGATGCACCAGTATTTGGGAGGAAAATACAGATGTTTGTCCATGCAGGGGGAAATCTGTCTGTCTTTCTTCACATAGTGTGCAGTAGGTGGATTTCCCATGGGTGTTTCTGTATTGAGATATCTGTATGTACAAGACACTACAGGTATTTGGAGGAAAAGAGACAGAGGAATACATTTTTTAAGGACTCTGCACACAACTCAGAAGTTTCCTCCTGCAACTGAATATTCAAAAAATGCTCTCACAATAAATGTATACCCATCTGTGACATTCATTAGCAGCTTGTTTTAACTTTATGATGCTGGAGACAGACCTCTAATCTCAGCAGGTGCATTCTCACTGAAGAAACAGCCCTATAAAAGGTAATGGGTAATTAATATAATCAAAAAATCTCCAGTAATGGCTTGGGATATCGGAACTTGGCTCATATTTCCTTTTGGGACCATGGAAATTAAGTTTTATACTTTCTGGCAGAAAGGCTGATCTTTCTATTCTAAGTACTTTTATCTCAAAGTGTACATGCAACAGCAAATAATATACTTGCACAGTTTTGTACCATTCTGACTGGAATTTGATTTCTTGCTTTACTAGTTAAGGAAGAAAGATCTGAAACATCCTCAAAGTCTAACAAGATGCTAATGTGCTAGAAAGATCCTTTGAATGAGCTTGTTTTAGTCAAAATATTGCAAGTGTGTTAATTCTGAGACCTTCAATGACACTAAAACCACTCATTGACAAATGCCTCATTTTCTCTTAATAACACTTGCTTTAATGTTGCTGTAAATGACATCAACTTTGCCGTAATGATACAGCGTTAGCAGTTAAAATCTACCTTCAATGGTTATTTGTATTTTAAATTTCGCATTTTCATTTGATCCCATATGCTTTTGACAATCCTGTATTGATTTAAACCCAGGTGATTACAGAACATTGAATTAAAGCAGAATCTCGGGCACATTACAAAGGCAAGGGAGCAGCTAGATTCTAGGCAACACCTGAGCTAATGTCTCTTTTCTAATTGAGTGATAGTCAGGAGGTTTGCAGTGCCAGCAAGTATGGTTAAATCAAATTGACTTTTAGTGTTAGACCAACAGTGCTAATAGGCTGGGTTCACTGTCTATGAATGGATATGGAAAGACAAATACATTAAAAGCAAAGGTCGTTCTTATCTTTTGCTTTTGGCAGCATAAACTTAACAGTACAAAGTTCATTTCCCCTCCAAGAAATTATCGTTCTTCCAGTTTATCTCAAATGAGTTTGGTAATGAAAATCTAGAAGGATTTTTTCTTTCCACATCACCCTCCATAACTCAAGACTTATCGCCCTCATACCTTGTTGTATTTGTTGCTTCCCCTCATGCTCAGATGAGAGTAGGGATTGTTTTCCTTTATATTTTTGCTTACACATCTAGCACAACGATGTTTTGGTCTTCCTTCAGGTGCTAATGTAGCAACTAATAAGGAACAACAGGTCCAAGTATGGGAAACAGGAGGAGGCTGTGAGCTGTTTGGGGGAACAGAACATGTGGTAGGAAATATGGATCATTGCTTCCTTCAGCATCCAACAGAAAGAGACAGAGGCACCTGGTGAACTTGCAACATGATTCCCCTGCTGAGTTCATGAACTTTTTGTCAATGGTAAAAGAATGGCCTTTTCACATAGCTGGGCAGGGGAAGAGCTTTAATACTCCTTTCAGTGTTAAATGTCAGGTACTGAGGGCTGCAGAAGTCTTGGCCCACTGATTTGTGTGGGTCTTGCAGTCTGCTTGGGGTTAAGTATGTCCCTGCGTCTTGGCTCAGGATAGCAACCAGAGAGCTCTGAACGCTCGTGTAATGCAGATTAATAACAATGCCAGTAGTCAGAGTACAGAGTAACTACCTTCAGCACAATGGTAGCAATGACAACACAGTAAACATGCTGCATGTTTACAGCCGAAGGTTTGTGTCTGATGATGCGGCAGGATGAAAGGAATTGCATTTCAGGAAGGACTTCAGCAAAAGACAGCAACATCTTCTGCTAAGAAGTAAGGAAAAGATTTTGTCAGTAAATAACAGAATCGTCTACCTATTGATCATGTCTTAGAGTCCTGCCAGCATTTTGGCAATATCTGATTTGTGGTGTTATGTATCTAGGGCTTCCTGCCCCATACTAGGCCCCTGAGAGCCACCTGGGCAGCGTCATCGCCCACACCAAGTCACATATGCAGGAGGGGAAATTCTCCCAAGAGCCTGATCTGGTCAGGGGATCCCTATGGGATGTGCTTCAAATACTGCCAGCACCCACAGGGTGAGACAGGAGAAAGATCTTTTACTTCTGGGTTGGAGCCATCCTGATGTGCTGAACGTGATGGCCATGATTCACAATGCATTGCCTGCTCCCTAACTGCTGACCTACCAAGGTGCTTCTTTCCAGGCTCGAACTTCGTGGTTTGCGTTACTGGTGTGTGCACATGGAGGGAGCAACTTCTGCATGTTTGGGTTTAACGAGCTGAGAACTGACAGCGCTGCTGCAGCCAGGAGAGGCTGTGTCGTGCTGTCTGTCGCTCTGTCTTCGGAGAGCATAGAAACATGAGGGCTGGGGAGAACAGATGCAAGAGGTCTGACACTTGAGAGCAGGTGAGGCCACAGACATGTACTTTGTACCTTCAGTTATCGGCACGTTCCTTGGAGCTGGCCCAAGCCATTTTCTGGAATCATTTTTGTTGGAAAATGCTCTTTTCTTGACATCTGAAAGGAAGGAAGGGTCATCCTACATCTCTAGGAAGATATCCAACAGCCGAATTCAGACAGAGCACTTTTTTTTTTTAATAGTTTTATTTTGGTCATCAATAATACTGCCTATTTGTATTAGTTTGGATGATAAGTCATTTTTAAATGCAACTGTCACACTCTGCACTGTGAATTGCAGTGATTCTACTGTGTTGCAAGGAAATATTTTGGCACTATGAAAACTAAACTTTTTACTCAAACATTTTTGACGTCCACAAAGGTAAAATTTTGGTATGGTCATTTTATGGTTTCACTATAGACCAGATTCGAAATTCTGTTCCACAGTACATTTTGAATACCAAAAATCTGGAGCTTGTTGCGAGTTGAAAATTCCATGTTTTGTTTCCCTCTAATACCAAGAGAGAAAAGGTTAATCTGAAAGTACACAGAAATTCACATTTACAAAATCTGGTCTCCACAAGGCCGTGAAATCCTTAATTTGTTTATTTCTCCCAGAAGAATATAAATCATTGTTGCATCCCCCAAATGTTTGTGAGTTTATCAAAAGGAGCATTTATTCAGCATTCATTCCACTCTGTCATTAAATCCTCTGGATTATATGGCTGTTGTTGTCTTTTAAATTCCTGGTAAATACGTTGCTGACAACCAGCTGTTCTTTTCAATGCATCATAACCAAGCGTCCTAGAGTAGATCATTAGTCTGCTTGCATCCATCTATTTTATTTTTGTCACTCAGGGAGATTACAACGGCCATCTGCAACTGTGGGCAGCTTTTGTTTTAGAGGAATGCGCTATGGCACCATCGAGGGCAGGAGAATGTGAGGGACAGGGCAGAGCTTCAAGGGTATTAGCTCGCTCAGAGCAACAAGGCTTGCTAAGAGCCCAGTAAAGGGAGTCTCTGGTTTCTCTGGTGACTTCGGCCCTTCTTGCCCTGAGGTTGCTCTGGAGCCATGCAGACTGGTGGTGCTACGAGAAGCCTCTCGGGGCCGGAGTCCCAAGCCAGGCATGGGGCAATGCATGATCCATCGCACCACCTGGTTATCCCTGGGAGCCAGTGGGTCTCAGAGACCCTCTGCTCTGTCAGACCCTCTGCTTCCTCCTGGCCCCTGCACAGTGAGCCCATGCTAGTGGCAAACTCCATTGCATCAGCTGGGGGTAAGGACAGAGGCAGCCTGTTTCTCACCCATCCATCCCATGGATGGAACAACCTGCATACTGGTCCCATGTCTACACTCCCATTTCAAGTATAAGGGTAGCCCATTTTCAGAGCAAAAATTTGGGTGTACAGTAAGTCTCAATTATGGTACAGTCTTCTTCCTCTCATACTCTTACCCCATGCTGCATTTGTTAAAGGAAAGGTCAGAGCCTTCCAGCTATATTTGTCTCCCCCTTTGACAGCATGCTGAATCTTCCTGCTGCTGCTTTTGACTTTTCAGTGGTCTTAAGCATCAGGTTTGGTTCACTCGCAGTTCAAGCTATGTCAGACTCCCATGTGCAAAGCAGTCAGTGGATGTTTCTGCTGGGGAAATCAAACACAGTATGTTTTCCAGTTTTCAGTGTTCAGCCCAGCTGGTTCTTTCTCTGAAAATAAGGGAATGCTATCCCTTGCACTTGGAATTTACAGTAATTAGCAATGAAGTGGTGCTTGGTTTGAGGGAAAGAAGCACTGTGAGCAACTTGCTCCTAAAAAGGAGATTTGGAGAGGGGGGGGGCCCAGTGAGAAGTAGTACATTTTGATTCCCCATGTAAATATAAATATTCAACACTTTCTGTAAATCAAAAATTGGAAGGAAAAAACCCAGTGATTTTGGATTGATTGAACTTCTCTCCTAGCTTATGCTGAAATGCTTAGTATTTCAGCTGTGTGTGAAATGCAAGCAAGCTGATAGATTAGTTGTATTAATTAGAAAAAAGAAAAAAAAACCACCCAACCCTAAACCAAAAAAATCTTAGCTGAGACACTTAACTTTCAAAGAACAGATGGCTTTCATTCCTTGTGGCTGCAGAATATTTTGCTGCAACATAAAGGCATATAGTATATCCTCTGGGGATGAAGGAAATTGAGATAGAGAGAAAATGTTGCAGGGAAATTCATTAGATGCTCTAGAAGTAATAGAAATACCTGGCATGAATTTTGGTGCTACTAACTTTGTTGGCTTCAACTGGCAAGTCCTACAGGGCTTGCCTGAGATCAAGGCATCAGGACCCCTACTTGCCCTGAGTTTTCCATCCTCCTCCCCATCAGGACAGCAGCAGGAGAAGCCCCATCTGCAGACATTTCTTGTGGCAGAGGACGTTTTTTATGCTTTCTCTACCAGCCTGCCTGGCTTAACCTTTTGACCATCCTTCAGCCTGCCTCTTAATGTGACCGTTTTATTGACAATTTCAGTTAAAATGGCAGTCAGTTTAGCCAGTCCTGTTTGCTGCTGCTTGGAATTTTTATGTATCGTGACCTTGTTTGTGCCCTTAATTTCTGCTGGAGATGCTCATCTCCTTGCACTGTAACCAATGAATCAATTTTATTTTGTCTGCTGAAGGTGGGGGCTGGGAAAGAGAGTTTCTCTTCCCACTCCTTATCTCCAATAAGAAAACTTCTGCAGTTTTTCTCTCTTTGTAACTGCCTATTGATTGTGTATGTCAACTGTACATTTGTGGGCACTGAAGGATTTCATTTTATTTCTGTTTGCTCAATGACAACTGAAAAGTGAGTGCTCGAAGGTCTGCTGAGAAGTGGAGATCTTGTTGACATGTTTTATAATGCGCTATTCACAGAATCACAGAATCACAGGGGTTGGAAGGGACCTCTGGAGATCATCTAGTACAACCCCCCCTGCCAGAGCAGGGTCATCTACAGCAGGTTGCACAGCATAGCGTCCAGGCAGGTTTTGAATGTCTCCAGAGTCAGAGACTCCACCACCTCTCTGGGCAGCCTGTTCCAGTGCTCTGCCACCCTCAAAGGAAAGAAGTTCCTCCTCATGTTTAGATGGAACTTCCTACGTTCAAGTTTGTGTCCATTACCTCTTGTCCTAGCACTGGGCACCACTGAAAAAAGACTGGTCCTATCCTGTTGGCACCCTCCCTTTAAGTATTTATAAGCATTGATGAGATCCCCCCTCAGCCTTCTCTCCTCCAGACTACAAAGACCCAAGTCCCTCAGCCTTTCCTCATAAGAAAGATGTTCCAGCCCCCTAACCATCTTTGTAGCCCTCTGCTGTACCCTCTCCAGCAGTTCCCTGTCCTTCTTGAACTGGGGAGCCCAGAACTGGACACAGTACTCCAGGTGCAGCCTCACCAGGGCAGAGTAGAGGGGGAGGATAACCTCCCGAGACCTGCTTGCCACAGTCTTCTTGATGCACCCCAGGATGCCATTGGCCTTCTTGGCCACAAGGGCACATTGCTGGCTCATGGTCATCCTGTTGTCTACCGGGACTCCCAGGTCCCTTTCCGCAGAGCTGCTTTCCAGCAGGTCAGCCCCTAACCTGTACTGGTGCATGGGGTTATTTCTTCCCAGGTGCAGGACCCTACACTTGCCTTTGTTGAACTTCATGAGGTTTCTCTCTGCCCAACTCTCCAGCCTGTCCAGGTCACGCTGAATGGCAGCACAGCCTTCCGGTGTGTCAGCCAGTTTTGTGTCATCAGCGAACCTGCTGATGGTACACTCTGTCTCTTCATCGTATGCTCTATCCCTTCATCAATTCGCATTCCCTTCCATTTGCATATAATTACATCATGACAAGCTGATTACACATGGTATTTTCTTTTGCTTGCTTAGATATTCCTTTTGGATGATACATGCATCTGCAGTCCCGAGACCCCAGAACTGCAGTAGCCAAGATTGCCCCATATTGCCTGCTGCGTGTACCCAAATTCAGAGCTCTTATATAAACTGTCAGTAAATAAAAGTAGTAATTTTTCTAAGTGTTTGATAGCAACAGCTGCTGTGCTCACTTCTGTTGGTCTGGGCAGTCCTCTGCCACTGAGAGCGAGTCAGATGTGTGCCTTAATGAAGCACGGACTGGGAAGGACCACAAGACTTGCCTAAGGGATGAGAAGCAAACATCCATTGATTTGCTCAAGGATGAAAAAGGGTTTGGCGGGCTGCTTATTTAGATGGCTAAGCTCATCTTGCATCTGGCTTCAGCATCCTGGCCTTGCACCTGCAGCACATCTCTTAGTACAGCTGTGGCCGACTTGTGACACTTCAGCTCTTGAGCAGTTCAAAGAGAACTTATGCACCGAAACTGCTGGCCAGGGACACGGCACGTGGGCAAAGGCACTCTGAGGAGGAGAAGCAGTGGCTGAGATGGGCTTTGGTCTATCATGGGCTCAGGTCCATTGTGGGTTCAGGCCCATCAGCACTGGAGCAAGACAGTCCATGAAGACTGTTATCTCCTATCTGTGAATGACTCCTGAACTCCTTCTGTGAAGCTCACACACTTTGACACACTCAGTCAAAGTCTTGTGTTTGTCTGAAGGATTTGGTATTGCAGTTCTTAAGGGGAGGAAAATTTGCCACCGCTTCTCCGGTAGGAAAAGCATTTAATTTCCCTGAGAAAAAATGAAGACATGTAACTATATATAAATAATAACAGGGCATGCAGTAATTCCCTGTATAACTTGCATTACTCTCTGTAAGTCTGTCATGTGCCTATAGTGTGTGAATAAGACTTATTCTAAAATTGGTATTATCAAACCAAGTGCAAAAATGTTTGAGGTACAGCTTCCAGCAAATATTTGCATGTGATCAGAATAGATTACCTGTTTATTTGATTTCAGATCCATAATCAAGACCAGCATTGCCTTTATTAGATTGCAGTAAATCTTTATTGCACTGCCCTCTCCCGGGATAGGTGCCCAAGGCACTAAGCCCCTAAGTAGACGCCAACTCTCATACTACTACAGCCCTGTTGACTTTGTCCCTGTGTCCATATAAGCACAATATCCATCTTCCTTTTACCTGCTAGGGCCTCTGAATAAGAAAACACGCCAAACGTACCTGAGAGTGTTGCAGCTTCTATCACTACAGATTTATAGTTTAATAGTGAGATACTGCTGCAAAGCTGGAAGAATTGCACCTCTATTTTTGCAGAGAGAAGTCCGTGAATAACTTCAACCCTGCAGAGGTAAGGAGCAAAGGAAGCAAGGAGAATCATTTTGAAGTTAGGACTCAGGTAGTGCAGAATATTGCAATTCACTGTTTTGAGATTTAGCTCTGTGCTCTGCGACTGGAGTAAGGCGGGATGTTTGGCAAGCCTCTGAACATGGCATCATGGTTCACATGGCTATTGGAAGGATATCTAAAAATGGCAGCAAAATAATCACGTATGTGTGGGGCAACAGGGACGAAATTGGTTTCCCCCTCTATTCTGCTATGGTGAGACTCCACCTGGAGTCCTGTGTCCAGCTCTGGAGTCCTCAGCACACAAAGGACATGGACGTGTTGGAGCAAGTCCAGAGGAGGGCCATGAAGATGATCAGAGGGTTAGAGCACCTCTCCTATGAGGACAGGCTGAGAGAGTTGGGGTTGTTCAGGCTAGAGAAGAGAAGGCTTCGGGGAGACCTTATTGCGGCCTTCCAGTACTTAAAGGGGGCCTACAAGAAAGCTTGAAAGGGACTTTTTACAAGGGCATGTAGTGATAGAATGAGGGGTAATGGCTTCAAACTGGAAGAAGGTGGATTTAGATTAGATAATAGGAAAAAAAATTTCACTATGAGGGTAGTGAGGCACTGGAACAAGCTGCCCAGGGAAGTTGTGGAGGCCCCATCCCTAGAGGTGTTCAAATCCAGGTTGGATGGGGCTTTGAGCAACCAGGACTAGTAGGAAGTGTCCCTGCCCATGGCAGGGGGGTTGGAACTAGATGATGCCTTCCAACCTAAATCGTTCTATGATTCCTATGGTTAACAGTGTACAAATAGATTCTTCATCCTTAGTGTTTTGAAATCAACAGCTGGTTTTCCTGTGACATCAATGCGTATATCAAAGCTGTAATAGGTAAAAAATTAAGAAGTAGAATGAAAGGTGTAAAAGTCCAAATGCAAAGCACCTTCTGCAAAGAGATGATGTAAACCAGAGGGTGGAAGAATAGTGTTTGTATATGGGACAAATATTCCCGGCTGGTTTAAGAATAGGTACTTTGGTTTTCATTAGACACAATATTGGATATGTGTCATCTTTAATCCATTTCTGTCAAGCTCAGTTGTCAGAAAGAGTGAAATTTCTTTCCAAAAAGACATAGCTGCTAATCCCTAAAAGCACACTGCGACCACATTCTGGTCCTTCCAGCTCTCTGATCAATGTTTCCTTCTGCAAGGATGCCCTTGAACCTGGGAAATGGCCTCATATTATTAATAGAAAAGACAAAAAGTACCTTTTTTTTCTATTCTTGTCTTGAGGAGGGGAACACCTTTTTAAATATTTGTTTGTTTTGTAACAGTGTTTCATCAGTCAACTGAAAACTCATCAACTTTTCAAAATGAATAAGATGAATGTTTGATGTGGTCTGTTTTCTTTGGAGCGTGTTCTGTAGTGCTTTAAAAGAGTCCCCAAATGGTGAAACCTGTAATTTTAAAACAAAAGCCTTCCTTATTGAGTATGGCCGGCTACTCACAACAATAAAAGGGATCACTGGTAGAGCTATATTACTTTTCCACTGGAATAATACTGTGTATTAGGAGGAAGCTGGCTAACAATCAGATTTCTTTGACAAAAGATGTGAAGTTTGCTTTTTTAAATAAGGAATTCATTAGTATTATTGAATACGCTTATCGTATTTCTTTTAACTGTAAATGATTTCCTCTTACTTGGTTCCTCAGTCTTCAAAGACTTTAGAAGTTAGATGAAAGCAGGTATACGTTAGAAGCCTGGGTATTGTGGAGGTGTTAATATGTGGTAGATTTTTTTTTAATCTAAGCGCACATATTTCAGGACTCATTAAGTTGTCTTTTCCTTTGCTAAAGAGGTTTTAGATTGACTGTTACATTGCATGAAAATTCAGTGAGGATTATTTCAGTCATGCAGCGACTGACGCTCCTCACCCGGACAACTGCTCGTCCAGTTGGACAAGATGGATTAGGAAATGTTTTCTCAGATGTCCTCACAGGGCACAGCCAGGTGAGAGCCAGTCTCTGGTGCGCTACACAAATAGATAACCAAACACTGGAACCATGATAAAGGATCGCCTCTTGGTTCTGATACCTGCAGAAAGAGTTGTATGTTTGAGTCACATATGGCTGAAGATGTGCAGAGACCACTAAAATAAACATTCTTCCGTGATGCTAAACATGTCTGATGTGAAAATTGCCTTCAATCGTAGCTACACAGCAGCCTTTATACACTCACATACGATAAACGAGGCTTTTCATAATAAAATATTATTCATGTAGATACTGATCTGTGTGCAATGACAGCACAACACTTCATTTACGTTTATTTGTGGAACACTGGAACAGGCATACAGTGCATTTCTTTAAAAGCTTTCATGAATGTTAATGACAGGGAATAATGCTTGAAGACAAAACTTGTGCCTAGGAAAATATAGAAAAGGGAAGCCAATAAAGCATCATGTGGAAAATATTAGCCTGCTGGAAAACTCTTTATGGTTTGAATTAATTTTTAGTTCACCAGCACTTGTTAAAACTATAAATAGATAAATAGTCTCTTGCTTTCCTATAGCTTTCTTCCTCTTATAGTGTGGTTTAGAAGTCTTCACATTCAGTGATTTTTATTTTATTATATTTTGCTGTCACTGCAGGCTCTCTTTCAGAGAACTGCTTTGATATTGGGCTGCTTTATCTCAGTTCCTAGTGTGATAAAAGCCAATTTAGAGTCACTTTCTTTATACAAAACAATGGAAAGTACAAGATATTTTGATGATAATAGCATCTTTAAAAAAGGATGACCATCTGCCTTTATTCACGTCTGCTTTCAGTGTCCTTTCGAGCTCTGCTTTCCCTATGGAAAGATGAAATAACTGAGATCATTTTCAGCCCTGTCAGCTGCGAAGATGTGGTAGCCATCTTATAAGACAAGCATATGGCTGGGTCTCAAGGGCTTTTTCAAACCGGGGATCCAAATATAGGCTGCCAAGTTGCGTACAGGAGCATCTGCCATTTCGGTTCCCCATCACAAGATCTCCCTGTACAACCAGGAAGCCTGAGCTGGTGCCTGCTCTTTTCCAGGTTGGCATTTCATGGCACAGCTGCATATCTGAAGGCTTAACTTTAGGCTTCTGAATTTGAAAGTATTGGGAATACTCTGGGAAAGATGAGACTCGCCCATCTGTAGGATCACAGCAGAAAGCCAGTTGCAAGCTGCAGGGTGAACACGTAGGGACCTGGATGTTGAGCAGTCTCTCCAGGTGGACCAGGACGTGATTATTTTGAGATACGCTTTGAGCCCACAGGCTGAGCAATGCCATTTGCACAGTCCTTGTTGGGCAAGTGTCATGGTTAAACCCTAGCTGGCAACTAGGACCACGCAGCCACTCACTCACCCACCCAATTTGGATGAGGGAGAGAACTAGAAGAGTAAAAGTGAGAAAAAAACTCATGGGTTGAGATAAAAACAGTTTAATAGGTAGAGCAAAAGCCACATGCAAGCAAAGCAAAACAAGGAATTCATTCACTGCTTCCCATCAGCAGGCAGGTGTTCAGCCATCTCCAGGAAAGCAGGGCTCCATCACCCGTAATGGTTACTTGGGAAGACAAATGCCGTAACTGCGAACGTGCCCCACTTCATTCTTCTTCCCCCAGCTCTATATACTGCGCATGATGTCACATGGCATGGAATATCCTTTTGGTCAGCTGGGGTCAGCTGTCCCAGCTGTGTCTCCTCCCAACTTTTTGTGCTCTCCCAGACTACTCACTGGTGGGATGGTGTGAGGAGCAGAAAAGGCCCTGACTGCTTAGCAACAAGCAAAAACATTAGTGTGCTATCTTCACTGTTTCTCATCCCAAATCCAAAACATAGAACTACACCAGCTGCTAGCAAGAAAGTTAACTCCATCCCAGCTGAAACCATGACAATAGGCCAGGAAGGACCCATTAGTACTTAATCTGATTTATTTTTACACAGTCCCTGCCAAAACTGTTGTCTGGTAGGCCCAATGTCTCTGTATCTTGCTTTATTTGTGGTCTCTTGGCTTAGATGGCTTAGCTTCTGAGGAGTGTTGAGGAGGAATTTCCCGTATACGTGGGGGCCTAGCTATGCCAGTGACTGCACTGGCTCCTTATATCTAACCAGAATGTGTCTCCAACTTCAACCACTTGATTTTTCTGCTGTATGGTCCTGTTGCCTCCTGCCTTTTGTGACAAATGCCGTAATTTGCCTCTACAAGCTGTTAGGAAAGCTTTGGGGCTGACAGAAGCTGCAGGGGGTTGGCCCTGGGAGCAAAGGCAAGGGCAGGGCACCACGGGGAGTGGATTCACTACCCTGTGGTCTGTCACCTTTCCAGCTGCAAAAACTGAGGAAAACGGCATCAGAAAGGGATTTAGCTCAAAGGGGCAAATTGGTTTTTGTTGCAAGTAGTGGATTTCATGGCCCTCATGGAGAAGCAGGATTGCAAAATGTCATTCATATTGTCCTGGTTATTTTCCCTTTTCCATGGACACCAGTGCATCCAATGCACTGGAATAGTGACATCCTAGCGATGCCTGTGAAGAGGCTCCATATTAAGAGTGGCCAAAGTGGGGAGCAACTACCCAAGCTGCATCTGATGGCTCATGTTGGAAGTTGACTCCTTTTCTTTCACCTTGAAAGACGGTAACATTCTGTTAGTGGTGAAGCCTTGCTTGTGGGTCTGAAAAAGTTAGGTCTGTGCTTAAGAGAAAATATTGCAGTTAAATCATTTACTTCCTCATCAGCCCCTAATACAAGAAATACCAGTATATTTAGAGCTCAAGAAGGCATTTTTTCCCCCAGGTAATCAGCACAGTCATGGCAAACTTTCCCACAAAAATGTTTGTGGGGAGACAATTGTTTTGGTTCAAAAGGTGCATGGTCCTGTGGGTAAAATCACTGTCAATTGCAATTTTTGATACAGTGATACTTGCTTTTTCCCTGTTTTTTTGTTTGCTTGGGCTTTTTTGTGGTTTTTTTTTT
>VFFE01007252.1:821082-915494 GCA_008921705.1 Burhinus oedicnemus | reverse complement strand
GGGGGGGGGGGGGGAGAAGGAGGAAAAAACAACCAAACAGACAAAACCAGTTTTAATACAGGGAGGGGAACTGAGCCTTATCACAACTTGCCTATATAACAGCCATTCCCTTGGCCAACGCTCCCAGAGTACAACTTGTTAAAAAAGTTTCAGTGAAATCTTTTGAGACAGCAAAAGCTGTATTTATCCCAGCGAGAATGCTGCTTAGTGAGCCATGGATCAGATTTTACAGGAAAAGTCTGGCATGTCCAAAGGATACAACCTTTGTTCAGAGGAAGAGAGAGACAAGTAGTTTAATGCAGACTAGCCAGCAGGCGAGGGCTAAGGGCACTCGTCTGGGATATAAAGGATGCAGCTGTATCTTACTCAGCTTGACTCAGGAATGTGAACCTGTCCCCTCTTGCATCCTCATTCTTCATCCCAGGGTAGAACAGGAAAACAGAGCTGACTCTCTACAGGCACTGATAATGCTCACACAAAATGTCACATATGCAACACTTCATTTTTAAGTACTAGCAACAATGCTATCTTTAATACTTGTAGGCGCTGATGAATTATTTGGCTCTTGCTGTTTTTAAACTGAATTAGGCCCCTTGCAACAAAAAACATAAGCACCTGCCTAACCACAGCACATCAAAAGCTTTCTGGAATAGAAACTAACTTCAGTGTGTGAAGTTGATCATACCATGGTGAAGTATTTTCTTGAATAGGCTGTTATAGTGTGAAATTATACTATTATTATCTGAAAATACATTTTACTTTCTACTATATATAGTATAACTTTTATTCTCATAGTACAAAAGACTCTGAAACCCCATGCTTGGAGTAGTCTTTTAAGAGCACACATATACATTGATGCCTGTGTAGGTATTCATGTGTCTGTCTTTGTGTATTTGTATGTGTGTGTGTATCTTTGCATGAGATGCACGTATCTAAAAACTCTGCAATCTACTTTTAAAAGTTTTTGAAACTGATTTAAAATAGAATCCTCTGTTGTCACTCAACAGGATGCTTTAGAGAACTTAGATGCTTAAATCCATACTTAAATTGCAGTTGTGTAAAATTAAGATAAATTTGCTATAAGCTTTATAACAACAGTGTTGCTAATGTTTCCTTGTCATCACATTTATTTTGAAGATGTTACACTGATGGCATGGTACCTACTTCATCTTTCTTTATTCTGTGGATGTAGATACATAAATTACTGTATACCAGCAGAAGATGGATAGGTTAGGCACACTTCAGTCTTAAATAGACAAACAGGAAACAAAGACAGACCTGAATGATTTTGGTGAGCTAAAGCTACGTTGATAAAGTGATTTCCAGCTTCACACATCTGCAAGACATTAAAAACATATTTTCAGTTGTATGCCTAAAATACTGTGGTAACTGACTTGCAGTGCATAACCAGAATTCCCCCGTTACAGCTTAGTCTCTGTATCCAGAAAATATGTACTCCGAAATTACTCTCCCATGGGAAATACATTCTGTGATCTTTGTCAAACTTACAAGTGTCTAGTGAGCACCGTGGGCGCAGCCTGGCGTGAAAGCCCACGTTTCAGCGCCATACAGCTCAGTGCAGGCAAGCCTTCAGTATGTTTCCCATGCCTAGCATGTGCAACATGCTTTGGCCTGGGGAGACCAGAGTGGCTTCCTAGGGTCTAAGGAATTTAGCAATATACTTCTCTGAACTGAATATCGTTGTCAGGGTTTGGATTTCATCCAGCCCACAAACGAAGCAGGTGAAAAGTTGACCACTAGTTTTGTAAAGATGTCATGAGTTAATGTGCCTACCCTCTTCCTACACACACTTGCAAAGGTGTTCAGCATAATGCCTTTGTTACGCTGGTTAGAGAGCACAGTAACCAGTTCTCTAGAGAAGTCACAGAGGAAGGAAAAATAGCGTGAATAAACAGGCAGCGGTTCTCTGCAGGGCAGACTGGATGAATGGATAGCAGTCGGGAACTGATAACTGAAGGGAGCCAGTATTATTCCTGGGTCTGCCACGCTCTGGTTATGCCATTTCCAGCCCCAACCAACCTCTCAAACTTGGTCTTTAAATATTTAGATGGTTTAAATCTTTGGAAGAGGTACCATGTCTCCCTACTTGGTTATACAGCATGTAATACAAGGTGATTTCAGATTTGATTGTGGCTTTCAGTACTTCACCAATTACAACTACTGTAGAATCAAAACCAATTACTACCCATATTTAAAGTAGGAACTGGTAGGAAGACCAGTTTCAATTCCTGAAAAAGAAAGCCTGTCAGTACAACAACCTGATTTTATGTTTTTCATTTTCCCCCGGCTTTGTGAAGAAAACCAAAATGTATACATTTCAATCTCGGACTGAATTGAACTTTTTTATTCATTTCTGAATTTGAAGACAGATTTCTCCCCTCAAATTGAAAAAATGCAGTGTTAAAAAGTTGTGTTTTCTTATATCATTTGTCATTCTAAACTTTGTAAGGCTGGAAAAAATTAAGAAATTAAAATAAAAAGGAAGAGTGCTAAAACCTGGAGATGTTAAAAGTGTAAAGTCACAAAATTAATACAGAAAAAAAGAAATATGATTGTAATTTTTTAAGCCAATTCTGAAAGTCATCCATAACAAACTTCAATTAAAACTAATTGAAAGAAATATGTAACTTCATTTTATATCAAAATGTGCCATTATCTGAAAGAACATTGTAGATAGCATTGCTGAAGGATTTTCCCCTTTTTGGCAGAGAGTTTTCTGTGGGTTTTGTGAGGAAGGTTTAGATCAGTTCTATTAGCAAAGCTGTTATTCTGCATGGATATGTAGTCATGGGTCAAATCCTGCAGTCCTTTTATGTTTTTTAATTACAACTAATTGGCTGTCATCTATCATAAACACCAGATGTAAACCACTAAATAGCCAGAAAAGGAAATTCTGTTATAAAATACCGTATCAGAAGCTATAATTCTAGCCATAGCAATAGAAGTAATTTTAATTTACGTCCTTCCAAATATGAGCTAGGAACATGATGGTTTCTGATTGCTATTATTTTAAGGAAAAAAGTTTCAAAGTTAAAAGTGTTTTTGTGAAACACTATACATATTGAAATGTGCAATGCCCATACTATTGTGGAGCAAGAGAGATTCACATACTATAGTTAACACCTACTGATTCTATAATCATTTCTAAGTAAACCAAGCAAAGGGCATTTCTGCAGGGATTTTTATTGGCTTACCTTTGACTCTGCAGCTGCATTCTGCTGTAATTAGCTTTTATGTCCCTCTTTAGAAATGTGGCTGCTAGTGCTCTGTATCGAGAAGTACTGCTAAATGTAAGCTAATCCTTAGTCAGTGTCTCAGATATACAATATGGGGCAGCGAGGAACTACAGAAAAAAGGCTTTGTATTCCATGTGTACCCTATGAGAAAAACGTCCCAGCAAAGCTTAGAGTAATTTCTCTAAATATGAGAATCTTTCAGAAGGGCCTGCTTACAACATTCAACTCAGTACTGTTGTTTACAGCAGCTGCAGATGTATACACTTAAACCAGGATATGTAATAAAAACAAGCCTTAAAAGGGGGGGAAAAAAAGAAATCTTCCAAATATTTTATTCATATGTTTTAGAAACTTGTGAAAACAGCTTCAAATTATTTTATTTTCTGTGTTGCTGTTTTAAATTCATTGTCTGGGAACCTGCCAGAACAAGGTCTGAAAGGGAAAGGTTTTGAGTTTCCATGGATAGGAAGTTCTCAAAAGAGCTGCAAGAATTCAGACAACAGCCCAGGTGCTGATGCAGATCTGAAGGGGATGGCCATATTTTATAGCAAATACCCCCAAATGGACTCATCTCTTTGCTTGATGGTAGTGTTTTCCATAAAAGCTATAGTAGGGCGTGTTACATTGAGAAGAGGAAGGATGTTTCACTAGAAAAGGAGGCTTTTTCTAGGCAGAGCTTTTGACGAGGACTAGTTTTACTGGTAGCACCAAATATTCAGGCAAGTGGTTTGCTTGGTTTCAAGTAACCCCTGAGCTTGGGAAGGGCGCAGACAGTAAGGCTCTGAGAGCACCACTGCCTACCGCTGCCACAACCTCCTGTCTCCCCAGTACGGGATTACTGCTTTCGGCTGTACAGCCTCATTGAGTGCGTGAACTTCTTCATATGAGTATTTTGCTTGTCTTTGCTATACCCTGTTAGGGCAGGAAAAGCTGAGAACTGCATGGCCAACCCCAGAGACAAACACTGCCAAAACTGTGATCGTAAAGGGCCCCGATTTACGAAAGCATTTAAATATTGCTAAGGAGTTGTTTGAATGCTTTTCTGAATAGCGTTTGCCTGAAGGAGCCTAGACATATTACTGTCCCCTCTTCCTGTTATATTTCTGGAAACTGATCTGTATCTGATTTTCAAAGAGGCTGACTGTTTTGGCTACTGACCCACTCAGCATGTTCAAGTGCAGCGCCCACAGAGGATGGAAGAGAACAGACATTTCCATGTGAGACTTTCTTATTGACCTTCTGTCTCATTATATGGTTATGTTCATTCAAACATCAGATTCGGTAGTCTCAGCCTTCCTTCATCACCTGCGCTTTCCCCCGGCTTAACCCACTTTGGCAGGGATTGTTTTTATTGTTCTTAATAGCTGTTGAGATTAAGTTTTTCAGGGTACACCGTACTATTGCAAAGTCTGCTTAGGATGTAATTCTTTAGTGTTTTAAAAATGGCAAGTTCCAATCTGTCTAAATATTATTGTTTTTACACAATTATGAGTAGTAATAACAGTGATGATGTTCTCATGGTGCTCAGATACAGTACTTCACATTAAGGTCTGTATTGGTAAATAGTACTAGGAGGCTTCCTGGCCTAGAAATCTTAATAGATTATCACTAAATCCAGTCAAATGACACAGGGCTGTGAGTGTGGACGTATATAAATACACAAATGCATAGCAGCATTACTCCATTTTGTGAAATCGTGAGTTACTCCTATTCCACAATCATTAATAAAACTTTATTTTTGTACGTACCAGAAAAGCAAGGGCAGCAAAAGAAACTTGTCTGTGGCCAAATGCTAGAAAATAGAATGAAATTATAAATTGCATTTTACACTATGCACATGGTTTGCTATGGGTGAAATTAATCTAGTGCTGAGGAGCAGAAATACTTCTTTCCTGACAGGCTCTGCAGAAAGAATGGATATTATCACACAGAATGTGAAGACAATGCAATTAGTAACAGCACTCTAGAAATGCCAGTCTCTTCACCAAGGTAGTTTTCACATAACTTTTTCTAGTATTTGTCAGCTTCATATATCCAAGTGCTTTCTCAAAGCAGCTGGTGCTGTTAAATTCCTTGGAAAGGCACGGGGAGGGATGAAGTGAAGGTCAGTGGCAGAACCAGGCTGGGAATCACAGCCTTATCCATAGGCCCTTCTACCTCCATGAGCAGAGAATCCAAGACATAACCTATCCATTACTCTTTTTTTTTGGCTTTACTATATAGCCACTATCTGCTTCACAGTCTCACCATGCAAGAAATATATGTAACCTTCGAAATTTTTACCTGCCCTTTGCCTGCCCTCTCCTTTTTGCTGTTGTCCCCAGACCACTGCAGTGCTGTATCATGTTCATCTCCAAAGGTTTACAGTTCTCAAATAAACCTTGTTCATGGCTGAGGGACACAAACCACGTGTATGTATGTCACTTTCCTGACCAAGTCTTATCAAGCCTTTACTTTTGAGAACCCTTTTCCTCTGGCTGGCACATGACGCCTCTGTGGTACCAAGGACATGCGCTAAAACTCCTCAGGACAACCAGCACATGTCAACATGTGAGTATGTAGCTGCTGAGTAGATGTTCTTCATCAGCCCTTTGTCTTCCTGGTTTAATTTACCACTCCTGCTTAGCATTCTGCAACTACCTGCTTACCTTTCTGTACCTGTCTCCAAACCAGCCATCTCTGGATATGGCTGTGGAGGTCACCTGCTCCTGCATCCAAAACAAACCATCAGTGTTTTACTGATCCAGCTAACTATGCCAGAGGGCTGGTGATCTCCAGCATTAGACCCATGTACCTATAATTGTCATTTTAAGGCAGTGGCAAGCAATTAGAAGTACTTCTTCTGAATGCTTTCTGTGTTGGAAAGCTGTGTCTTGAACAAATGGTTTCCTCTATAAAGAAGCTGCACTTACTGAGCTGATGGCCCAGAGCACTAAAAACTCTGTATAGGGAGCTTTCAACATTGTTTGCAGCATTACTGTTAAAGCCACACCAAACTCAACTATCTTTCAATGAATCACATCATTTTGAAACATAACTTCTGTGTTATTTTGAAAGGAAAGCAAATGCCATATAGGAGAAAATTTTGATTGAAAAAAATCAGTAATTTAACTGAGTGTAAATAAAAATGACAAAGCAAACCCTTTGTTCCCAAAGCTCATAGATAAGTATAAGATGCAGAGGAAAAGAAAGACTAAGGTGTAGCAAGGAAAGTACAGTAGCAGGAAACAAAACTTACAGAAATTATGCTCAAAAGAAGCAAAATTTTGAAGAGCAAACAAAAAGAAAAAAATCATGAAGAAACAGCAGTGCAACAATAAAATGAGAGGGAACAAAATGATGAATGAAATTTGGAAGGAAAAAACATAGGATTTTTTTTCATTTTTGTCAGTAGTATCTGATTGACTTTTACCGGTCTCTCACAAAAAAAATTTCTTAATTTTAATGAAAAGGATGTATCTTTAGCAAATAATATCTCCTCCAAGAAAATGCAGCCAGCTCTAGTTCTCTCCTGCATTCTTAATACAAATATTGTGAAGATAAGCAAAATATATCGATCTTTGTGTTTTCTCCACTTGGCCAATATTTCCAGTTCATAAAACTAGACAGCAATTGACCATCGCTGAACAGGAACGTACGTTCAGTGGCACAGCAGGAGTGCCTCCCACACAACAATCTTCCTTCTGACAGGGAGTAAAGGCTAATCTCTGGCTAGACAAGTCATAGGATCTCACATGAGGGCCAGCTATTGATTTTGGAGGACTTAAGGTTGCGTACCAAAAACTTTTTAAAACCAAGGTCAGTTTTTTGTTCTACTTATACATACATGGTGGCGTATATCGTGGATGGTTGATGTAGTATGCAATCCAGGAAGTGAATCCCCAGTAAAAGGCACAGCCCTGGAACAGACAAAAAATACCTTTTTTTGTTACAAAGGGCAATAAGCAAGTACAAACCATAAATTTATAAATATAAATTCTGGTAAGTGCAAAACCCAGATGGCCATCGAAAGACTTTGTAGATCTTTTGGATTGTGTTGAATGGGTTTTATGCCTGTTGTAGGAATTGACATTATTTGAATCTACATCTGAAAGGTACGTTTGTCTGACTTGTACTGTTAAAAGTCTAGGACTGGTTAAAACAGCTGAGCTGTTACTATACCTTAAACTCAGCCTTTCCAAGCAAGATAGAGCTAGCCAAACAGAACACTAAACCAGCTGAGACAATAAAGAGTAAAACTGAATAGGCTTGGTTTAACCCTGGCAAAAAAAAGGCACACAGTTCCTATAAAGATATTTAAGCTACACGCTGCATCTACTCCCATGGATTCAGCCCCACTTCATCCTCCTGTTAAAAAGCAGCACCCCAGCTGCCTTTGCTTAGTGACTGAAGCCATGAGCTTGGGAAAGCCCAAGCAGAGATAATGTGATCATGTTCTTGCCCTGTGTAGGGGTCACTGCTTCCATCCTTTGTACAAGGCAAAGACAAAACCCACCAGCCAAACCACTGAAACCACCCTGGAGAACCTCTCTACCTATCTAAGTTAAGTGTCCCATGCTCAGTACCTTCTTGGGAAGAGTGGTGTGCTGGGACTGGCTACAGCTCCATCCCATAAGTAGGGCTGCAAGTCAGGCTTTCTCTTTTTAATCCTTTTATGCAATGCCACTGTGGTACATGTACCACAGACATGAGGGGACAACAGTAACTATGGGTCTTTAACTCCCACGTGCATGAATCGCTTTGGAACTGGCACTCTGGTTCCAAAGCCATTTAGCTTATATTCCCCCCCCCCTTTTTTTTTTTTTATTTAAACACTGTGTATTGTAAAACAACACCTCTAGCTGTGCATCTCATTACCTCCTTTCCTACAGGAATTGAGTCAAGCCCCCTGTCATCGCCATGCGTTTATCTCCTTCACTAAAATCTTAAATGTATTGCAAAACTTTTAAAGGGAGGGTCTTTACATCACATTGAATGGGATGGGGGCTGGGGTGATACAAAATGACCAAGATTGAGTATTTGAAATAAAAGACAGGAGAGCCTATGAGTAATGACACACAGCTGAAACTGAGGAGGCTTTAGAAGACAGAAGACCAGTTCAGTATCTTCCTTCCTACAGAAGGAGAATATTTTTTTTTCTACTTGTAATTTGATTTTAGCTTCCTAATGCAAGGCCTGTCTCTTGCTCTATATTTATATTGTACTGAGGAACTGAAGTGTGATTTCTGTCAGCATTGCTAGATGTTGCAGCAGCATATCTCATAATAAAATAGCATTCAGTCTGAAAAATATGCCGGACATGACAATCAGCCCCTTGGGTGGATGAGTCAAAGTGGACATTGAGATGCAGGAGCTAAAATGGACATTGATTTCAGTTCATGTCCTTGGGGACATGGCCCTGAAATTGTTCCTATATTTGTATTTTGACTAATCATCATTCCTGGAGCTAGAAAATAAATTATTTTTTATTTTCCTGTCTTCTTCCAAGGACTGCTTTGATATGAGGATATTCTCTCTTACACAAAATGATAAACATATTGTCACCTTTATCATATTTTTCAGAGGAGTGTGCCCTCCCGAAAACTTGTGAACAAATAACGTCTCCAGAAGATGTCTGATGTAGTGTAAACAATGGCAGAAGCAGGCCAAGCTGGAAAGAAAAAAAAAAAAAAAGGAAATAAAGGTAAGTGAAAGATTGTTTTTTATCACTTCACACTTTAATGTCACAAAAGGAATAAGGACTAATATTCCAAAACTGCAGAGTCACACTGAAATCGTGGGATTTAAGATATTGTCTTAATTGAAGCAACTGGAACCAAAGATTAATGGAATCATTTTCAGTGTTGTACAAAGTTGCTTTCATTTTGCAGTGAAGCAACTTATTTTTACTAGCCTTGAATTAAAAAGAGCTCCTCAAGCTCTGAATGTGATACATAGCCCTGCCAAGACATTAAAAAAGGACAGCTGTGTATACAAGGAGGCGTCTGCTGCGCTTTTCCAAAAGACGTCTCCCACGTTTTAAGGCCACCTTAATGCTCCTATAGGATGTGTCTGACATTTAAAAACATTCTGAATATCTTCTGAATGGTTTCCTTGTCCTTTGCCAACTCAAGTAGCTGCATGGAGGTAGTTTGTATTTCATTTCCTTGTGGACGTAAAATGAGATTCTGTTGCAAAGTTAATCCATTCTGATGGCTTTTTTGTTGCCCATTACAAAGAAATGAGGTAATTGTTGTAGAAATTATTATACTGATTCTCTTTTGAGGAAGATTATGAAACAATAACAGGCGTTGCTGATTTGCTTCCGAGAATGAGTTGCAGCTCATAGAGACTGAGTTTCAGAAACAAATGTCAAGAGTGATTCCTGGTGGCATTTTATCTTGGTTACATTTACCATACTACCAGAGCCCGTCTCACGGCAAACCAATTATAAAACATAAATGAAAAGTGATTTTCAGCATGTGAAATCTCAAATACTTTTATTATGCATCTTGTATGGTAGCCAGAGTCAAAGATTAAACAATTTCAAAGTAATTAAACCAAAGAGAGTTGAGCTAAGAAAATGTCAAACAATTAATGACTTATCCAAAGTCTGGAGCAGAATTCCAGCTTTGCTGGGAATTTTAAAATTAATTTGGCTTAGGACAGGGACCTCCAGATGAACCCATTACTGGAAGGATTCTGCACACCCCTTGCCCACTTAAAAGAAGGTAAAGGTATTGCTGGCTCTTCTGTGCTAAGAGAAACTCTCTCCTTTTAAGTGTATGAGAAAAAGAAGGAAGGCAAGCGTCTTGCAGCTGTGGATTTGAATTCAGCTATTCTGTGTTCTCATTCCCAGCTCCACTAACTCCCTTAATGTCCCTCCAAGCCTCTGTTCCTCCATCTGTAAATGGTATTATTACTCACTGTGTTTCTCTGCTGTATACCAGCTCCCTTGATTCTGCAATCATAGGGTAGAAAAAGTGCTGTGGGGAAGTTGTACTCTTCCTTGAGGCTCCTAGTTCCCTGTGTGCCCTCCCACTTCCAATGCTCCAATTTATGCAGCTGACAGGCTTTCCTTGATCACGTTCCACCCCTCTGCTAGCCACTAATCCCCCAGAATGGGAACAATCACACTGAAGAGAAATAAGTTCTTTAGGTGTGAAAGTTCCCAGACTGCCTGGTGCATTAACCACCATCCTCTGGATGGGTACAGTTGGTGGTGGCAGTGCCTTGAGCCTCCCTGGCAGTTATCGTGTACAGCTGCTTGCCACTTTCTTGTCCGTAACAGTTCTTAATCCCTCTCATTGATCAGGTCTGCTTTATTTCTTCCAGAGTCCTTCAAAAGGCTTGGGAATGGCAGGGGCTGTTGAAGGCCATAAAAAGCTATCTTGGTTGGTTGCCCTCTCTTCATTGCTTTTTGGCACACTCTTGAGTTCTAGCAGACTGAGCAGGTTGCGTTTCCTTGTGGTCAGCTCCTACTGTATTATATCTGAGCTGCTTAGTTTTCCTTGTTAGCATCACTGTTCCAGTGATGGAGAGAAGCAAAGCTATCTGGTTTATGCTTATATATGAGCTCCTCTGATTTGTTTCTGTACAGCTAGATAAAACCTGTGCTCTTCACTGTTCTATAACACTGGCTGAGCTCTTACTTTTGTTCATCGCTTAAGTGTTTTATTTCTTAAAAGTCTTTCAGAACTCAAATATGTTGTGTATGGCCCTGGGGAACAATTACAGTTTGGAAAGGTTAGTTTCAAAAATCAGATTACCAGTTCTGAATTCCTATGGTTCTTTTGAGTTTCTCAGTTGTTCTTGACCTGACTCATGACAGGCAGACCTCTTGAAACTCCTCTTTGCTGTGCCTAGGTGACAGCTGGCATGGGGGTAGTTATCTTCTGTGCTGGATGCTGATGTTACTCATCTTATGAGTGGGAATATGCTGTAAAGGGACTGAAAATAGGACACTTGAAGTCTTGTCCTCTCTCCTCTGTCAAGCGTGACTTTGGGTTACTACCTACTGTGTTCATTATTTCACCTTCTGTTCAGGCTGCGTGTCTAGAGTGCAAACTATTTGGTGGAAATAATCCCCCATTGTGACCAGGTGCAGTGACCATTGCAACTGGGATCCCATTTTTGGTCAGGCTTATGAGTGCTACTAAAATGCCAAACCTCTATTGATACAAACAATCTGAAACTCCCACTGACTCTGAGACCAGCCTCACACCCCCTGTAACCTCCTCAGCCCTGGAAATGTAGTGCCTACCCCTCTGGCTCCCTGTCCTCCAGGAAAATAGTTCACGCAAGTGTCACTTACTGAACCACTGGGTGACGGAAGTTCTTTGTACTTTCCACTTGATCATAAATAGTTGAGAGACGAATGTAAAAGAGCAGATATATTAGAAGAGGACCAGTGTATTCTGTTAGAAAAAACTAGAAATGGAAAAGAAAATAGCTGTATCAGAGTAGGAAATTGTACCAATAAAGGCATGAGAAAAAGAACACCCTTATCCACAACACCTGTTCATCCTTCAAATGTCATTTTGGCTTCATTTTGAGGACTTACATGACACACAGGGTTTTTTTCTGCTATCTCTTTAGCAAAGGAGTAAAATTCATCTAGGAAATGAGAGAGGTTTGTGTGCAGAACATTAACCCAGTCATGAAGGTTTCATGGAAGGTGGTCAAAATCACAGTCATCTCCTCTTTATACTTTTGGCTGTGCCATCAGATGCCTATTTGGAATCTAAGTAACACTGAAAATCAAGGTCCAAAAGCTGAAGGCAGCCTGCTTTCTGCCAGTGTTTTTTGCAATTAAGTGATAGATCAGTTAAAAACCAACCAAGCATGACAGAAACAAACATAGCTTTGAATCCTGGTTGCTAGCAGAGTCATCTGGAAGGGAGGGAACATTGGTTGAAATTTGGTGGTGGGTGGAAGAGCAGGACCTGCCTGTCTGGTGTATGGCGCTTTGAGCCTTTGTTCACTGACTGAGTGGGACTGTGCAGGCATCAGCAGAAGTAGCCTGCGGCAGGCGGACTGGGCAAGTAAGTCACCCTATAAAAGAGAAAGAAATAATTTCATCTCCCCACTGTCACTCCTGCTAGCCACAGAGAACCGAGAAGAGATATGGGGGCAGGGAGGGAAAGTGGAGTTATAGCGCTGCCATGAGCTACCCTCAGTTTTATGTTCTGGCTTTGGTTTGGTACAAGCCTGTATTGCCTTTTGTCAGGGCACACAAGCTACAAACAGCTGGAGGAAGTAAAACATGGTTAGAGTGATGCGAGGTCTGGATTTGTTCATCTGTCCCTACTGGAATGAATCTCAGAATGAAAATGGAAATGTTGTCATGGAAGGTCATGGGGAACAAGAGAGGCGGCTGAGGACTGGAGGAAGGCTGACATCGCTCCAATCTTCAAGAAGGGCAAGAAGGAGGACCCAGGGAACTACAGGCCGGTTAATCTCACCTCTGTCCCTGGGAAGGTAATGGAGTGACTTATTCTGGATGTCATCTCCAAACATGTTGAAGAACAGGAAGTTATTGGAAGTGGTCAACACGGATTTATCAAGGGTAAATCATGCTTGACCAATCTGATAGCCTTCTATGATGTTATAACTGGTTGGCTGGATGAGGGGAGAGCAGTAGATGTCATCTACCTTGACTTCAGCAAGGCTTTTGACACTGTCTCCCATAACATCCTCATTAGGAAGCTGAGGGAGTGTGGGCTAGATGAGGAGACAGCAAGGTGGATTGAGAACTGTCTGTGTGACAGAACTCAGAGGGCTGTGATTAATGGAGCAGTGTCAAGTTGGAGGCCTGTAACCAGTGGTGTCCCCCAGGGGTCAGTACTCGGTCCAATCTTGTTCAATATATTCATCAATGACCTGGACAAGGAGACAGAGTGTATCCTCAGCCAGTTCACTGATGATACCAAACTGGGAGGGGTGGCTGACACTCCAGAGGGCCACGCTGCCATCCAGCGTGACCTGGGCAGGCTGGAGTGCTGGGCAGAGAAGAACCTAATGAGGTTCAACAAGAGCAAGTGTAGGGTCCTGCACCTGGGGAGGAAGGATGCTAGGCACCACTATAGGCTAGGGGTGGACCTGCTGGATAGCAGTTCTGAGGAGAAGGATCTGGGGGTCCTGGTAGACAGTAAATTATCCATGAGCCAGCAATGTGCCCTTGTCACCAGGAAGGCCAATGGAATCCTGGGCTGCACAGGGAAGAGTGTGGCCAGCAGGTTGAGGGAGGTCATTCTCCCCCTCTACTCGGCACTGGTGAGGCCACAACTGGAATACTGTGTCCAGTTCTGGGCTCCCCAGCTCAAGCGGGACAGGGAACTTCTGGAGGGAGTCCAGCGTAGGGCAACAAAGACAACTGGGGGATTGGAGCATTGCCCTTATGAGGAAAGGCTGAGAGAGCTGGGACTCTTTAGCCTGGAGAGAGAAGGCTGAGGGGAGACCTTATTCTTGCTTCTAAGTATCAAAAGGATGGGTTGAAGGAGGATGGAGCCAGACTCTTTTCAGTGGTTCCCAGTGACAGGGCGAGGGGCAACAGGCACAAGATGGAACATAGGAAGTTCCATTCAAACCTAAGAAAAAACTTCTTTACGGTGAGGGTGACAGAGCACTGGAACAGGCTGCCCAGGGAGGTTGTGGAGTCCCCTTCTCTGGAGATTTTCAAGACCCGCCTGGATGCAGTCCTGAGTACTGTGCTGTAGGCATTCCTGTGTCAGCAGGGGAGTTGGACTAGATGATCTCCAGAGGTCCCTTCCAACTCTGAAAATTCCGTGATGCCATGATTCCGTGATTCCGTGTAGTCCTACATGTTTACAAGGGCTAGCAACTGGCAAATCATAACTCAAATGCATAGTATTGCTTAAGGGATAAAGATTCATAACTAATGGGCCGTTTCACTTTAAGGTGGCTGTTTGCACTGCTATAGAATTGTAATGGATAAATACCTGTGGCTTAAAGAAGCAACACTGAATTTAAACTACCTTTCTCTACAGTAGTATTTGGCAGGATGTCTGACCCCCAGTGTATTTGGCAGGAAGTCTGACCCCCAGTGGGCTGTTCTTCTAATCACTCTGCTGAAGAGCTTTGAAACAGAAAGGTTTACCTGCAGAAATATTCTGCAATTAGATTTCCCTCATTTGGGACCCCCAGTACCATTTCTTTTTCTCTATTACAGGGGGAAACGTTTTGGAATTTCACACTTCCATAGCAGGACTGTCTCCAAAAGTAACAGACTTAAGTGTTCTCTACCAGGAAAATGTAAAATTCTCTTTTGTTCCACGTGACACCATGATTTCTGTGCTCTGTTTAGACTCTGCATGATCCCAAGAGCGGGGGGCGGGGGTGTGTATGTGTGTGTGAAAACATTTAATCGAGAAGTGTCTAAGAGCCCATGTTGTTGTGGAACATACCACAGCCAAGGGCTTATTAGAGTTTTGTCCTAACAGTAGTTCTGTGTGTCTATTCCTAACTGTGAGCCCACCATGTTAGGCACTCTGCAAACATTAATAGCCTCCACTATTAAAACCTAATACACTAAATATAGACAATGGTGGTATAGGAGACAAAGGTGCAGATAATGTGGTTTGGACAAGTCAGTGTAGGAGCTTGGAATCAGCTTCTTTCTTCAGTGTAGATTTTCCTCTCAGCCATGAGTTGTACCACAAAATGCACCCCTCACTCCCAGCTTTTATTGTCTGTTTGGCATGAGCATATTACAAAGCTGCCAGGAAGAGTCTGGCAGGACTTAGCACCAAGTTGTGGTTTCTTGTCACTGCACCAAGTATTGCCCCCTTACCCTCTAGATGATTTCAGGTGCTGAAAGTTCAGGATTTAGTAAAAAAAATCCAATCTCTATTTAACAGCCAAAGCTACCAGCCACATGATACCTGAATTCCTGTGACTGGGTGAGGAGGTGTTTTTGATGTAGGAGAGGGGATGCAGGGCCTCCCGTCACAGCAATGCAGAGAAGCAGCTGAGAGCACCAACAGTAGCTCTCGAGTTGGGTGTTGTGGAGGTGAGCTGCACCAGCATGCTCAGGGTGCTTTACAGGCCAGGGACAAGGTCCCAACTTACCTGTGTGTCAGTCCTATCCAACACAAAGCATTCATCGCCCATGTGGAGGCAGGCGGTCCAGGGTCAATTGTGAGATTTGCAATCAAAATAGGTATTGTCTGGCAGGTAGGACTCTATTTGCCTTTGTCATAACCGTGTCACGCTGCTGCAACATAGTTAAGGTGAGTAGCATTCTGTTTTAGAGGATAAGATTCAATTTGCTGTAGTGTTTTGGGGGTTTGTTTTTAACATTTTGGGTGAGTTTCAGTCTGTTTCCCTCTACTGCATCTCCCATGTTGCAACCTCTGCTCTCCTTCTCTGGCACACTGATTTTAAATTAATCAGAAACGAAAAGTGAGTTCCAGAAAGGCAGGCAGAGAAACTGCGGAAAATCCCACAAGTTCAAGCAGGTGGAAAGGAAAGTAGTCTTAAATTAGCACAAAATTACAATCGGTTCTAACCATTGGCAATCAAAGTCAAACACCATTCTTTTGCTATTGATTGTAAATTAATACATGCAATTAAGCCTACCTAGTATCTTCATGCTCATCCTATAGTTGACTAATTGCTGGGCTTGGGGAGTTATTAGTTGTGTTAAGGATCCATTCAACCTTTTTTATAGATGCTCCAAAAATCTACAAAATTACTAAGATACTAATTCCTGCTGACATATCCTGCAAAAACAATAATCAAATGTTCAACAAACCCCTGAAAATAATAACGTCACACCTTGTAGTTTCTAGACAAAAGAAATACCATTTTTTAAAAACCAAAAAAGTGATCATTTAAAACAGAGCATTTTTATTTTACAGAAATGTAAAAAAAAAATCCCAATATTTAGAAGAAAATTACTTTTCTTTACCATCTTGTGGGCCTGCCTAGATTATTTTGATGCATTTGGTGCAGCCAAATATGGTGGTCCATAGGAAACAGAAAGATCTTTTCCTGGAGGAGCATTATATTTCTACCACAATGTGCATAGCTCAACAGAATTTAACTGTTGAGCTCATCATTAACTCCCTGAAGAAAGAAAACAGGAAATTGCCCCTTTTTTCCACATCTGTACACTCTATTTCTGATGTTGTACACTCTATTTCAGATGTTGCACACTCTGTTTCAGATGTTGCACAATGTCCAGTTCTCTTACCTTCCTTCTCCCCTCTACAGTGTCTGGCACTATATACTCTCTATACCTATTGTTCTCAGTGGCATAGGGAAAGTGCTGTTCTTGCATCAAACCTCTCCCAGGCATGAGCTCCATACAGGGTGCTAAACTCAAGCTTCTTTAGCTGTCTCAATTATCAGGTCCTTCGGGACTTGATTCAATAATACCTAAACTGGAAATATCTACTATATAAACAACAAAATGGAGATCTGAAATATGTCAAAAGGGAGCTAATGTAGGATTCTCCAACATTCAAGAGATGATGACACAAATGGGAAAACAATACAGGATGGCGTATTCACAAACCAAAAAGGCATTTCATCTTGCATGACCCAGATTGTACCTGCTTCTTTTATCTCTGTTCAGATACCATGCTAGTACCACCTTGCTGAACTGAGTAACAACCAGGTCACGAATTATAATCCCAGACCTTATGAGGCAGAGGGTATATTTAAGGAGATATGAATGCAGCAGAGGTGAAAGGAGCTCTTTAAAGCTATCTGAGGGAATGTGAGGTGAATTTTCTGGCTGGTAGGGGCAGCTGGCATAGTGCCTGACACCATCTCAACAGTTCTACTACAGGGAATGGTTTTTGCTATGACTTTATAATACCGTGTGTACAGGTTGGGAAAAGGCAGAAAAGGACAAAAGGAAGCTATAAACAGAGGGGGTGGAGTGAAGGGAGTCTGAAAAAAGTACAACAGAATCTTTATAAATGAACAGCCCACGGATTAGCAATCTTCACATGAGGACATCAGCTAATTCCTCTCTATAATGTTTACGACGTGCCCTTTCTGTAATACCACACAACACACTCTATCCTGTATCACGTTGCGTTTTGGCATAGTCTCACATTATCTCATTTATGACAAGCTGCAGAGCAGAGCTGAGGAAAGGCCATACAGCCTTTTTCATACTGATCCCATCCTGCAGCTTTCCATGCCATGTAGGGGCAGTTGCCCAGTTCATCGGTGCTGGTCGTGATGTTTTCTCTTCCACTGCCAATGGGATGTCTAGGTTCAAGCAGGGGAAGCAGAGGGCATGATATGAGGGTAATACCTGCAGCTGGGACAATGACTTTGGGTCGTTGCCTGAAGCTCTCAGCACAGCTAGAGATACAAAATAGCTCAAGTGTGTCCTGGGTAACTTAGATGGAAAAGCAGCTGCAGTATATAAATTATCTAATGGACAGAGCTTAGTTTCTCTGATAAATGTGAGACAAAGGCACTAGTTGCAGGTCTGAGCCAGGGTCAGACTGAGACAGTACGTACTGCATAAAGAGGAGGATCTACTGCTATGAGACAGACCACCACTATGTGCAAGTGTACAGATTTCTGAGAAACCCAAAAGAAACAGGCAGTTGAACCCCCCCAAGTTCCCAAAGCACATTAAACTTAGCATCTAACTACCTTAGACTCCTTTTACAATGCCAGCCCTAAGTACTCTTGAGCTAATGATCAGTAAGAAACTTTATTAATTTCTGGACTAATTTCTACTTCATATGCTTTGCTACCTCATTAAAGGCCATATAGTTACCTGGGGATGATAACGGCATAATTTTACCAGCATCTCTAAATCTTCACCTTTTTAAAATTTTTGTATTTTCATGTTTGCAAAAATCCGCAGCAGCAGCAGTTTTGCATCAGGTAGTACAATTCTTAAGGGCTTCTAGAATAGTCAATGATTTTTGTTCCAGTTCTCATGAAAGTGGTTAATCCATTCTACAAAACCTAAATAGCTCACACAGGAGCACCTGAAACTTCTCTTGTCGGGGCATATTTTGTAGTGACTCAGTGTCTAAGAGTATTTCAGGCTGTAGCTCAATATTTACTGCAAATATCAGAGATAGGGATGGATTTGCTGTAGGATTTTATAGGCAAATTGCAGCTGACTCAGGCCAGCTTCAGGAGCTGGGGACTGAACAGTGATGGATGCTGTTTCTCCCTGAGACAGGCCCTCTGTGGGAAAATGCACGTGAAATCCCAGCTTCCTCCTGTCTCTTCTCCTAAGACTGAGCTGTCTGAAACCACTGGTTTGGCATCAGACCACTTCATTCTCTGGTCAAGATTTTCCCTGAGAGCACAAGCCTTTATATGTTTCTTACTCAAAATGGAAAATTACTGCAAATTAACAAATGTTCTTCTTATACACACATGTATATGCATGTTATATATGTTTGTAACTATACATACTCAGCAAAGCACTCAAGTTCTTTTTGTAACCAAACACCAATGTGAGTTCAGGTTTGCTGCCAAATCTTTACAGGGCTTTGACAGCATTTTGAAATCTGCCATATAATGTGTATCATTTTAAAATTTATATCTATCATCAGTTATGTAGATACCTAAATGAAATAGTGCTTTTTAACACATGGCTATTAATAATCTCAGCTAGCTCTTCTACAGTGCTTTTCATTTAGAAGCCTCAAAGCACTTCACAAAGAGGAAAATACTGTTACTTTCTTGCTGCAGATCTGGAAACCAAGATACAGAGAAATTCAGTGACTTGTTGAGGTCACCAGACAAGGTGGGCACAGACTGACAAAGGGGCACCTGGTCCTCCCAAACCCTGGTTGACTCTCTTTTTCACTCTCCTCCTTGTGCTCTCCTTAGCCCCTGGTATGGGATTGGGCAAAAATTCCCCATACAAAATAATTTTGCCAGGCTTACATATTCTAGAGGGACTAAAACTTCTCAAATTTGTGTAGATTGACAAATTGTCAACATCCCCAGTTACTCTGAATACAAATAGGAAAGAGTCTGCACTTATCAACACCATACATCAAGTAGCTCTTTGTTCCTTTAGTAGCAGGAATGGTGTAAGCATAAAGTTGTGTATAACTGAAAGAAACAGTTGGTTCTGTTTATGCTTACTGAATTCCCTCTACTTTCTTTTTGTGCTTGAAGCAGTAAAAATTCAAGGGTATACTATAAACACTTATGCATAGGTTCTTCAGCCTGACTGTGCTCAACAGCAACCAAAATGTTCACCCCTCAGAATTAATTTTTCTAGTAGCTCCCCAACTCACTTTGGCGTCTGAAGAATTGACATGCTGGCAGGGTTCATCATGAGCTTGGGGCATTTGTTGCTGAGACCAAGGGAAATTACTGGGACACTGCCTTATGAGAAGCAGCATCTAAGGAAGCCCAATCAGCCAGCTGGGCAGTT
Organism: Burhinus oedicnemus; assembly: GCA_008921705.1. NCBI lineage: Eukaryota > Metazoa > Chordata > Aves > Charadriiformes > Burhinidae > Burhinus > Burhinus oedicnemus. The sequence continues at coordinate 895,856 of VFFE01007252.1, read as the reverse complement.
TCAGAGGTCTCCTCTTCCCTTATCAGTTGACTTCATGCTGCCACTGGGCAGTAACAAAGAGCCAAAAGTGTATGTGGCCCAAGGAATGGCACAAATAATATAAAACCATGGCAAGAAATCAGGCAAATGCAAGCTGTTCTCTCCTGATAACCCTGGAGGTTGAAAACTATTAGATTTAATTAAATGAAAAATAAGACCAATCTCGTGTGTGTAGTTTGCCTTTGTGAAAGGTTACAATGTTTTGAAAGTTCATACCATTTGACTGGGATCAGCTCAAGACCTGGCCAGCTGTACCAAGGTAGAGCAGCACTTACTGTGTGTTCAAGCAGAAACCTCTGCCAAGTACAAACTGCTAGTTTTAAAATGGAGGTGCTTTGCATTACAAATAATTGCAGTTGGAAAATGGGCTGTAAAGGAAATAGTGGCTTCTTTTTTTCCTGGAGATCATCTTCTATGGCGAAATTATTTATTGAACCAAGAGGTTTAGCAATGAAAAACCATTTGGGGATTTCTCCCTCTTTGGCACTTTCTTGTAGTCATTCTTAAGCCACCTACAGATTTACACAGAATCACAGTCATGGTTTAACCCCAGTCGGCAGCTAGGACCATGCAGCTGCTTGCTCACTTCCCCCAGTTCAGATGGGGAAGAGCATTAGAAGAGTAAAAGTGAGAAAACTTGTGGGTTGGGATAAAGACAGTTTAATAAGTAAAGCAAAAGCCGTGCATGCAAGCAAAGCAAAAGAAGGAATTAATTTGCTAATTCCCATTGGCAGGCAGGTGTTCAGCCATCTCCAGGAAAGCAGGGCTCCATCACATGTAATGGTTACTTGGGAAGACAAACGCCGTAACTCCAAACGTCCCCACCTTCCTTCTGCTTCCCCCAGCTTTTTATGGCTGAGCATGATGTCATATGGTATGGAATAATCCCTTTGGTCTGTTGGGGTCAGCTGTCCCAGCTGTGTCTCCTCCCAACTTTTTCTGCCCTCCCAGACTACTCGATGGAGTGATGTGAGGACCAGAAAAGGCCTTGACTGCTTAGCAACGAGCAAAAACATTAGTGTGCTATCTTCACTGGTTCTCATCCCAAGTCCAAAATATAGCACTACACCAGCTGCTAGCAAGAAAGTTAACTCCATCCCAGCTGAAACCGTGGCACATGTTCTGTTTATTTGGCACTGCTGCTAAGTTTTCCAGGTAGCCACAATTCCCTGAAGGTGTAATTCAATTTGTAGGATGCTGTCCCACAACTGTGTTTGAATTGGCTACAAAATATGCAAGCTCTGATACGTATCCACTGAAAAATATATTCAGTGACATTCTCCACTGATACATCCTACCGATCCTCAGCTCACTCTCTTACTTTGATCTCAAGTTCTTTCCAAAGCAATGATCATATGGGTTTTCTTACATTTATCTTCTTCACATTGGCCCACTAGTTTACTGGGACTCCCAGCCCTCCCAGTCCTTCAGATTCCTCAGATTCTGTCTTTTTTTTGCTGTTATAATTGTCTCTACTTCTACATCCCATTGAGAGGTTATAAACCTTTACTTGAGTCTATTCTTCCATTCCCAATTGAGGGAAAACATCTTAAGATTTTCCCCACGGGAAGCCCAAAGGTGACCTCAGTATAGACAAGGTGGAGAAAATGAATCTGCAGCAGTTTGGCTGCCTCTTTTTCAAACCCATCAATACCCATAAATTCTGTATCACACTCATCCCACAGACTTCATGGGATTGTTTCACATTTACAGGACCAACTGAGTGAGCTCTGCCAGCCACAGTCAGGGCAAACTGCTCCTCCCCTATTCACCATCCACCCACACCTACAGGACAGAAAAGCTTGGGTACACATGCACTGTGTGAGTAGGAGGAGAGAACCACACTGACCAAAACACTGCCTTCCCCCCAAGAGAACAACTACATCTCATTATTCAGTACTGCATGCACTTCTCCACTGTGTACACTGTTGTACATAACCACAACCTTCAAAGATAGATCTCTTGGCTTCTTGTTCATTTTCCACAATGTCTAACTCAGTGACAATTTTGCTTGCCAGCCAGAAGGGAACAGACCAATTAGTGAAAGTGTAGATTTTCAGACTTAAAGATGTTCTTGGGTTTAAATAAGTATTAGTCTCTACAGTTCTAAATTGAGCAGAATCTTTTTTTCATTGGAAATTTTGAAATTATTCCAGAAAAATGATGTATAATATAATCTTAAACCTATTAGATACAGTTCCATTTTTCAGTCAGCTCTGTTTTACACCAGCAGAAGTCTATTGAAGTGGTAACACAGATCAGAGAGAATCAATGGTTTCCTCTGTGTGATTATTTGTTTATATCGCAGAGCTGTGTGGAATCAGAGTCATATAGGGAGGGTATGCAAGTGGAGGGACTGTACAAACACAAAGCAAAAAAATGCACAAACTAAGGAACTATAATCTAAGCAAATGGAGCAGTTCTGCTGCCAGCCTCAGTATTTTTAAGGCTCTCAGGGTCAAAGTATTTAAGCAATCCCTAATTTTAAATCACAGTTACAAAAAATATTTACTGAAGTACTGTGTTTCAGGGTTAATCTTATGAAATTCAGAGACTTGGAGGTAAAATATATTTTTCACAGTTCTGTGCTGTTTTCTCAGTTCTATTTTGATCCCTCTGGTAGCCTGCCCGGGTAGCAACAACACAACAGAGGCTGATAAATCAGGAATTGCAATCACTGCTCAAATGAGGAAAGCTTCAACAGAAGTCTGAATTTGAGCAGGAAGAACGGTTTTCTTTTTCCTTTCGACTACAGCAGCAGTATGCATTCTTAGCAGTAAAATGCCAGCCATTTTTCAAAAAGTCACATGCTGCATTGCAATATGTAAAAAGAGGTCTTGTCAAACATGCTTAGGCCCCAGATTGAACAGAAATTAAAAATAAAACCCACCACTCCAGTAGTGGGAATTTCGAACACCCCTGGAGGTACAACTTTTGCAGGAGGCATATAGAAAAGATCTGTAAACTCAGCTCCCATTAGTATCTCTGCAGCATCAGTCAGCAAACCTCAGCTATCCCCTCCAGGTAGGGTAAAGGGCTTGGTAAATCTTGTGCAGAAGTAAGTTATGTGTTTCAAATAATATTTGCTTTATAAAAGAGAAGGCAGAGTAGAAAGAGAGTTCTAACAAAAGCCATGATACTAAGAAACAGGTTTTGTTTTCTCCCTGAATTGATTTCTGGAGATGAGCCTTGAGGGCCTCCATTCTTCTACAAGAGACAGCTGAGGTTGGATTTCTACCCAGATTATCCCAGGAAAGGGCCTCATTCTCACAAGAGACTGACAACGAATTGCTCTAGTGGAGAACTGCAAATCCCTCACCTCAGTTTGTCCTCCCTCCTCCCTCAGAGCAACCCAGCCTCTAGAACTTGTTGAGAGAGAGACTGACCACTGGAATCACATCCTACCTTCCCTGAGACAGGCCCAACAGGAAGGTAAGACACATAATATGGAGGATTCCCTACCTTCTCTCCACCTGATTGAACACAGTAACCTGAAGAATAGGGGGCAATGACGACAAGTTCCTGCCCGGTGCAGCAGGCGCATCTCCTCAGCAACAAGCCCACCTTCCCAGGTCCCCTTGCATAACAGGTACAAGGCTCCGCAAGTGGAACCTAACAGTAATGAGGATGATGGTTTGTCTAGCTTGGAATTGTTGCTGAGGTTAAGTCGGCCTATGCCCTGCATCAAAACTACTCCCACAAAGAAAAAAAGACAGGTCATTGTCACAGGTGACTCCCTCCTGACAGGAACAGAAGGCCCAATATGCAGACCAGACCCACTTCTTAGGGAAGTCCGCTGCCTCCCTGGGGCCTGGGTTAAAGATGTGGTGAGAAAACTTCCCACCCTGGTACAGCCCTCAGATCACTATCCATTATTGATTTTTCATGTAGGCAGTGACAAAGTCGCAATGAGAAATCCGAAGGCAATCAAGAGAGACTTCAGGGCCTCAGGATGACTAGTTAAGGGATCAGGAGCACAGGCAGGTGTTCTCCTCTATCCCTCCAGTTGCAGGTAAGGATGAGGAAAGAAACAGGAAGACCCAGCAGATCAATACCTGGCTCCGAGCCTGGTGTCACCAGCAGGACTTCAGGTTTTTTGATCATGGGTCAGTTTACATGACACTGGGCCTGCAGGTGACAGACAGCATACACCTATCTCAAAGGGGGAAACAGATTTTTGCACAGGAGTTGGCAGGGCTCATCGAAAAGGCTTTAAACCAGATTTGAAGGGTGAAAGGGAAAAAGCCAGGCATGCTTAGAGACAAGCCTGGGGGTGGCACATCAATGTTTGTGGGATGACGTGCTAGTGAGGTCCTTCGGTCTGCCATCCCAGAGAAGGCAGGGGATGGAGTGCCATGCAATAGCAAAGACACAAGTGATATTGATGGGCTTGAAATCATGGAAGCACCTGAGAATGGTCAGGTAGGAATTAGGGCTTCTCCCCCAAAAAGGTGACGAGATCAATAGCACAACTGAAGTGCATCTATGTCAATGCACGCAGCACGGGCAACAAACAGGAGAAGATGGAAGCAATAGTGCAGCAGGAAAACTATTATATAGTCACCATCACAGAAACATGGTGAGATGATACGCACAACTGGAGTGCCGCATTGGTTGGCTATAAACTTTTCAGAAGGGATAGGCCAGGAAGGAGAGGTGGTGGAGTGGCTGTGTTTGTTATGGAGTGTTTTGATTGTCTTGAGCTTAATGATGATGATGATAGGGTTGAGTGTTTATGGGTAAGAATCAGGGGGAAGGCCAACAAGGCAGATATCATGGTGGGAGTCTGTTACAGGCTGCCCAACCAGGATCAAGAGGCAGATGAAATATTCTATAAGCAGCTGGGAGAAGTCTCACTATCACTACCACTTATTCTTGTAGGGGACTTCAACTTACCAGATGTCTGCTGGAAATACAATGCAGCAGAGAGGAAACAGCTTAGGAGGTTCCCGGAGTGTGTGGAAAATAACTTCCTGACACAGCTGGTGAGTGAGCCGACTAGGGAAGGCACCCTGCTAGACTGTTGTTCATGAATAGAGAAGGACTTGTGGGTGATGTGAAGGTTGGAGGCCATCTTGGGCACAATGATCATGAAATGATAGAGTTTTCAATTCTTGGAGAAGTAAGGAGGGGGGATAGTAGAACTGCCACCTTGGATCTCCAGAGGGCAGATTTTGACCTGTTTAGGAAACTGGTAGACAGAGTCCCTTGGGAGGTAGTCCTGAAGGGCAAAGGAGTCCAGGAAGGCTGGACATTCTTCAAGAAGGAAATCTTTAAGATGCAGGAGCTGGCCATCCCCATGTGCTGAAAGACGAGACGGTGGGGAAGAAGAGCCACCTGGCTAAACTGGGTGCTTCGGCTGGAATTCAGGAACAAAAGGAAAGTTTATGGCCTTTGGAGAAGGGGCAGGCCCCTCATGAGGACTACAAAGATGTTGTGAGGCTATGCAGGGAGAAAATTAGAAAGGCCAAAGCCCAACTAGAACTTCATCTGGCTACTGCCATAAAAGACAATAAAAAATGTTTCTACAAATGCATTAACAACAAAAGGAGGACTAAGGAGAATCTCCATCATTTATTGGATGTGCGGGGAAACATAGTGACCAAGGATGAGGAAAAGGCTAAGGTACTTAATGCCTTCTTTTCCTCAGTCTTTAACAGTTATTCTCTGGGTACCCAGCCCCCTGAGCTGGACAACAGGGGTGGGGAGCAGAATGAAGCCCCCATAATCCAAGAGGAAATGGTTAGCAAGCTACTACACCACTTAGATGCACATGAGTCTATGGAGCCAGATGGGATCCGTCCAAGGGTACTGAGGGAGCTGGCAGAAGTGCTCACCAAGCCACTTTCCACCATTTATCAGCAGTCCTGGCTAACCATGGAGGTCCTAGGTGACTTCAGGTTAGCAAATGTGATGCCCATCTACAAAAAGGGCTGGAAGGAGGATCCGGGGAATTACAGGCCTGTCAGTCTGACCTCAGTGCTGGGGAAGGTGATGGAGCAGATCATCTTGAGTGCCATCACGTGGCACGTACAGAACAACCAGGTGATCAGGCCCAGTCAGCATGGGTTTATGAAAGGCAGGTCCTGCTTGACTAACCTGATCTCCTTCTATGAAAAGGTGACCCGCTTGGTGGATGAGCGAAAATCTGTGCATGTTGTCCACCTAGCCTATAGTAAAGCTTTTGACACTCTTTCCCACAGCATTCTCCTGGAGAAATTGACTGCTCATGGCTTGGACTAGCCTATGCTTCGCTAGGTTAAAAACTGGCCAGGCCCAAAGACTCGTGGTGAATGGAGTTAAATCCAGCTGGTGGTCAGTCACAAGTGGTATTCCCCAAGGCTCGGTATTGGGGCCAGTTCTGTTTAATATCCTATCAATGACCTGGACGAGGGGATTGAGTGCACCCTCAGTAAGTTTGCAGATGACACCAAGTTAGGTGGGAGTGTCGACCTGCTTGAGGGTAGGATGGCCCTACAGAGGGATCTGGACAGGCTGGATCAATGGGCCAAGGCCGATGGTATGAGATTCAACAAGGCCAAGTGCTGGGTCCTGCACTTCAGTCACAACCACCCCACGCAACACTACAGGCTTGGGGAAGAGTGGCTGGAAAGCTGCCTGGCAGAAAAGGACCTGGAGGTGTTGGTTGACAGCAGCCTGAATATGAGCCAGCAGGGTGCCCAGGTTGTCAAGAAGGCCAATAGCACCCTGGCCTGTATCAGAAAGTGTGTGGCCAGCAGGACTAGGGAAGTGATTGTCCCACTGTACTCAGCACTGGTAAGGCCCCACCTCGAATACTGTGTTCAGTTTTTGGGCCCCTCACTACAAGAAAGACACTGAGATTCTGGAGCGTGTCCAGAGGAGGGCAACAAAGGTGGTGAGGGGTCTAGAGAACAAGGCTTATGAGGATAGACTGAGGGAACTGGGTTTGTTTGGAGAAAAGGAGGCTGATGGGAGACTTTATCGCCCTCTACAACTACCTGAAAGGAGGTTGTAGCGATGTGGGGGTTGGTCTCTTCTTCCAAGTAACAGGTGACAGGACTAGAGGAAACAGCCTCAAGTTGCATCAGGGGAGGTTTAGACTGGATAGTAGGAAAAACTTCTTCACCAAAAGGGTTGTCAAGCACTGGAACAGGCTGCCCAGGGAAGTGGTGGAGTCACCATACCTGAAGGTATTTAAAAGGCATATAGATGTAGTGCTGAGGGACTTGGTTTAGTAGTAACTTGGCAGTGTTAGGTTAACAGTTGGACTTGATGATCTTAAAGGTCTCTTCCAACCAAAATGATTCCATGATTCTATGAAATCTGGTCAACCAGTCTCAGAGCTGTGGTGTAACCTGAGCCCAGGGGATGTCTGGCCTTTCACAGCACAAAACACCAAAAACATTTTGGTCACTGTGCAACCATGTTTTAAGAAGGCTAAGGATGAGAAGGAAACATCCTTTCTGCAAAATGGCACCCTCTGACAGAAGGAATGAGTAGACAACAGGAGATGACAAACTCTTGAGCCACCAAGGTGGAGTGTGACAAGGACTGTAAATAAGAGACCATGCACGCTCCAAAAGGGAAGCTGAGGTTTCTTGATTCAGAAATATGCTCCTAGACTTAGGGACCCAAACTCTTCATTTGGGAATCGACAACAGCATCATCTTTGATTTTACAACATGCCTGGAGAGGGTACTGCTCCCAGGAGGTGAAGGTGGGTACCACTTTCCCCTTTTAAAAAACACAAGCGCACTGTCTTGGTGTAAATCCCCAGCATTGGGGGTCTTAGTGCTCTTGATCCTCAGGTGGGCATCTCAAGTGTGGTCTCCAATGAGGTGACAAAGCCCCAGAAGACCCACTTCTATGCTTAGTTTTCCCCTAGACAGATTCATGCCCAATGTATCAACCTCTAAAGCACCAACATATCTCCATGTGCTTCTATGTCTGTTTTGGAGTCCAGACCTGAATGTGGCCCTTTGTACCTCAGCTGCCATTTTGCTGTTGAGATAAGAATATTTTCATTCTGTGCCTTGTTTATTTAAATGTCAACCTTTTCAATCAGAAGCATCCCTTACTGTGTGCATAAATCTGATAGAGCATCAAGGGGGATGGGAAAATGGGAGCTCTAAGCACAGTAAAAATGGCAGTAAAACTATACATCCTGTGTACAAATGCATTCTCAATTGCTATTGTTAGAATACAATCTTCTATGAACTTTCTCTCTGCTACTATAGACTAGCTATAACATAAAAATCTCTTGACTGTTTAAATGATGTGGCTAGGAAGAAGATTTCTCCCACTGAGAATGGAGACAATTTAGAATATGGAACAGAATGGGATAAGATGAATATTCAGAGACTCATAGAGTCAACTTTCTGCACACACAGATTAAATCATGAAAAAATGCCACTGCCTGCAGTATCAACGGCTAGTCATAACTGCACTATTTATAATGGGATATTAAGCTTTAGTTATGTTACTGTCTTAGGCTACATAAACCACCAGGAAAGGAGAGAATAAATAAGGTTGTTGCAGATTACTTAGTTGTAGCAAACAGGACACTGCAGTATTCACAAGTTTGCTTTGCAAAGAAATTCCACAGTTGAGAGGTGGTGGGATGGGTTGCAGGGGAAACAGGATCCCAAGTAGTATTAATCAGTATTTCTAGTAGGTCATTAATCGGTATGGGGATCAGTGGGGTAAAGCCTCAGCCTTGGTAAACTTGCAGACCTCTGCTGAAACAGAGAGGTCACACAGTGTGAACTAACTCCGCTGAAGTAAACTGCTTGTCACCACCTGGGGATATGGGTCCTGTTGTGGGAACTGGGAAGGTGAGATATAGGTCATGTTCTGATTCATATGGACTAAAACCTCCCAGAGTTTGTGCTCCTGGGGACTATCTGCTTCCCTGGAGACAGAGAAATGCATGTGAGCTTGAGTATGTGAGATGGATATGTGACCTTACAGTGCTGATCCAGAAGCTGATTCTTCTTAAAGTCAACAGCAGCCCTGGCAGTAACATCAACCCTGAGTGTACTGTTTAATGGATAAGGAGCTGTGAAATAGCATGTCCATTCTAAGTGTCTTGTAGTAATGCTTCCTAGCCTATAGTGGCCTCCTAGAGAGAGGAACCTGTACTATCATCTGCAAGCTGCTTAAAGACCTGACACTTACAAGCTCCATCCATATAGGCACAGCCAAGGAAGGACAGTGGCTTGTCAGTGGGCCTTGTGGTCACCCCACATGAACAGGGTGGGATCTGTGAGCTGCCTGAGGTAAGAATCTAATAATCTGGCCTACAGCCATGATGCCAGTTAGCAACAACTCAGCTGCTTCATTAAAGGAATTGCAAGCGACTGGTGGTTTGTTTTCCATTGCTATGAATAGCCTCATCATGGCTTTTACGGCTTTGAGAAACTGTAGTTCTATCTTACTCATGTTTCGCACTGCAGAAATCGGGAATTTTGTTACCCAACATACAGATGTGGGCTGTGTGTTACTCCAGCTAACAGTACCTGCAAACTACAGCAAAAGCTATGTCAGTCTGGTAGTGAGACTACTTTCAGCTCCACCACCTATGCCTGCTGCAGGATGTTGGAAAGGTCTCTTCGTCTCCCATTACTTCACTGCCCTTTCAAACCCTTCTGCTGTCTTCTGTCTTTGGGCTGTGAAAGAATTGAATCTTTCACTTCCTCCTTCAACAGATGAGCCTGTAAGGTTAGAGTTCCCAATCAACCTCCTTTGGGTGGAACGTATTGCCTCTCTCCCGCCACCCTGACCTTGTAACAGCTGCTTACAGGAAAGTAACCGAAGTGAAACTGAGACCAGAAGTAAAAACAGACCATGGTTCAGACCACAGCATAATACGGATATTGTTGTTGATGGCAAATGCTTTTGTTTTACAAAGAGATTCAAATTTTTGTGACTTCTGAGCCTGGCTGGGCATCCTGGCCTGGAATCCTTGGCCTCACCACTCTCTCAGAACTGTTCTTCAGGTGCACAAAGAGTAAGACAGAGTAAAGCATTCCTATCCAGTAATTTTCGTTCATTAGTAACAGGATTACCAGAAATCTTTTTTTTTTTTTTTTTTTTTTTTTTTAATATCCTTCCACTTTCAAAGCTAAGGAGCCTTGCAGCAAATGAATGTATTTGGCTACAGGTCCTGCACAGGCATATAAACACTAAATAAGCTAAAACTGTTTTTAAAAATTGATTTTTTTTCCCTCAGGCAATATTTTTACGTCTACCTTCTAATTTTTAATTGCATGTCAGAGTTAGCAAGTTGATAGCTTGGCTTACTATCCATTTAATTCTGTTTTGACTGCTGATAATTACACTGTTTGACAAAGGGAAGGACAGGCTGAGGAAGTTGGAGTAATTTGATGCTAAAACGCATTGTACATTAAGATGTATCATGTTGATTGTTACAAGGACATACTTACTGTGGTCCAACCGACCTGCTGACCCAGGTCTGTAAAATACAGTGTGATGATGGAGGAAACAGCAAGGCTTTGAATGTTAACAGAATCCTTCAAATAGGGCCCATCTGTAACGACAAAAAGGGAAGAGCAGATGGCATGAACAACAGGCATCCTTTTAGAGGCTCAGCATAACGCGTAGGCTGCCCTGCTAACGGTCAAGGTGTAGGCCCAAGTTGTATTCTGATTTATTTTGGTGACTTGATACTTATTCTCCAGGTTAGAAATTTAGAGCATTTCTATGAGAGTTATTCTCTTCTCATTTTAACAAAAGCATTAGGTTGACATGACACTGGGCGGCAGTGCATAGCAATTGTTATGATGCTATCTTTGTTAATCTAGACCATTAGAGACATGCCATGCAATCACACAGACAATTTCATAGAGCACTTTCTGTTCTGTCTTGCGAGACTAATGGGAAAGTCGATGTTATGCAGTGTCTCCCTCACTGTTATCTTTTGCTGAAGCGTTTGCATTCTCAGGCTATTTCACAATGATGAACACAACTTCTTGGGCAAAGGCCCACAGTCCAAGATTTCTTTGTAAGCTGTCTGATCGCGGAATCATGGAATCATGGAATTTTCAGAGTTGGAAGGGACCTCTAGAGATCATCTAGTCCAACTCCCCTGCTGACACAGGAATGCCTAGAGCACAGTACTCAGGACTGCATCCAGGCAAGTCTTGAAAATCTCCAGAGAAGGGGACTCCACAACCTCCCTGGGCAGCCTGTTCCAGTGCTCTGTCACCCTCACCGTAAAGAAGTTTTTTCTTAGGTTTGAATGGAACTTCCTATGTTCCATCTTGTGCCTGTTGCCCCTCGCCCTGTCACTGGGAACCACTGAAAAGAGTCTGGCTTTATTCTCCTTCAACCCATCCTTTTGATACTTAGAAGCAAGAATAAGGTCTCCCCTCAGCCTTCTCTCTCCAGGCTAAAGAGTCCCAGCTCTCTCAGCCTTTCCTCATAAGGGTGATGCTCCAATCCCCCAGTTGTCTTTGTTGCCCTACGCTGGACTCTCTCCAGAAGTTCCCTGTCGCTTTTGAGCTGGGGAGCCCAGAACTGGACACAGTCTTCCAGTTGTGGCCTCACCAGTGCCGAGTAGAAGGGGAGAATGACCTCCCTCAACCTGCTGGCCACACTCTTCCCTATGCAGCCCAGGATTCCATTGGCCTTCCTGGCGACAAGGGCACATTGCTGGCTCATGGATAATTTACTATCCACCAGGACCCCCAGATCCTTCTCCTCAGAACTGCAAATCTAGTCAGACCAGTTGTATCTGAGCATTACATTACTTTTCACAGTATTCTGAGGCATCTTCTTCCAGTCCTGATGGACCTAGAATGTACACGTAGAGACATAAAATGGCAATATCTGGTTCTCTTTTTTTACAGAGGCAGTGAGTTGTATATAAGGAAACCCCAACAGCCACTGGCATGGGGTGTTGCCATGGCTGCAACACTTCTTTTCCAGTTTCTGTATTGTTTCTCCCTTTCAATATACGTCTGTTGGCTGTTGAAGTCAGTGAGGGTGCTAAATTCCACCAGGTGCTGAGCCCGTGTTTTCTAGGGCTCTGCAATGCTACATGTCCACAGATCAAACGCCACACAGCCTGTGGCAGCTTCATCTCCCACCGCCATGTCCACCAATAACTGGTGTGCTGGCACAAAAAAAGGGGCTGCCTCCTGCAGCCAGTTGCATCTTCTAATGAGGTTGTGAGCAAGTATTAAAATGGATAAAGCAGTGAGCAAGTGAAGTGAGTGAATAATTTTAAAACTGCCTTGTCTTCGTTATTTGATTGTTTACTGTATTCAGAAACATTTTTACTCAGTGGTAATGAAACCCATTAGATTCCTTTATTAATGAGAAAGCTAATAATTTAATAATTGATATCAATTAATGAAAAAGTGCTAACAGTACACCTGTATAGAGAGAACTATCATTAGAAGGAGAACTTGCCAGAGGATTAGTAATACATTAGGTGACTGTATTCAACCATAGGAATACTTACTGCGTTCCAGTTGCAGGCCAACACGGGAAGGGTACCACTGGGGACCTGTTCAAATCACAAAGCATGGCTGTTAATTTCATGGTGGAGGGTCTAAATTTCTCTTACTGTTAGTATTCTTTTTAGCAGATAGCTACAAATGTGAGATTAAAAAAAAAATCCTCTCTTTCAGTCTCAGCTATACAAGGAGAATACAAGAGCTAGGAGGAGCACACAATGCATGCAGAGCAGAAATCCCTTCTCCCCACTTGAGTGTTGGAAGGGCCAATCTCAATGTTGAATGCTCCATCAGCGCATGAAAAATGAACATGTGCGCACACCACTGGGAAATATAAAGAGGACCCTGTTTATTGCTATATTTGCCGAACTCTGTACTAAATGTGTCAGTCTTACCCCTCCCTCCAAAATGTGGCTTGTTCTACAGTCGGGTGCAAAGGGGGTTTTTTTCCCCATTTAGGAATATAAAACCTTACTAGGGACATGCAGCTAGCATTAGTTCTATTATTAGTTTAGATTAATCAGGCAAATAGAGACACAAAAAGCAGAAGCACCTGAGTAGCTAATACCGGGTTACATATGACTTCCACGATACCCATCAAGCAGATTTTCAAATGCTCTAGTTTAAAGGTTGCTCCTAAATGCACAATAGCAGTTGGCAGTTGTTTTTAAGTGCCCTTGGATGATTTTGGACAGAGACCTGTCAGTTTGTTCGAACAGGTACAGGTCTCCAGCTGCATTTGTTTCTCTTCACGTCAGGGAAAGTGAGTAAGTGCCACAGAAAGACTGCAGAAGGGATTGTGGCTGTTCTAATTGCTAACTTGTCCAGCTCTTTGTAGTGCCTGTATGCAGAAGGCTGTGCCCCTACAGCTGTGCTGGCTGAATGGACAATATAAGCACTCCTGCTTTGCATCACAAATAGACGTAACTTAGCTTAACCCACACACACACTTCAGTTTGTTGTTGAAGGTTTTTAGGGCTGACCTGGCATGTTTTAAGGCTGACCTGGAGCAGCCTGAGGAGACCTTACACAGCCCATGGTGTTGACTGAGATTTGATGGCAGCAAAGTCTGACAAAGGAAAGTGAGGGAACAGCTGCGCTATCACCACCCCCAGCCATTTCTACCGCATTTGTCTTGATTTCCTGCGACACACCTTAGGACAGCCTGAAAGATATTTGCTTTGTCTTTTCAGTTCAAAGTCTGGATAAAATTGGTCAAATATAGCCATGGCTTTCTTTAGACCTATCTTACAATTGTTAGTATTTCTGTACTTGAGAAACCAGTATTCCCATACCTTAAACAAATGGAAAAAATTCTTTGCAATGATTGTGATCAAATGTGGGAACATTTGCCCCAAGAAGCTATGGGATCTACTTCCCTGCCCTAGTCAGGCTTCAGCTGGGCAAGACCCTGAGCAATCTCACAGGACTTGAAAGTTGGCCCTGCTCTGAGCAGGAGTCTGGACCAGATGAGGTCTAAAGGTTGCTTCTACTTTAGCTGTATTTCAGGATGATCAAGAGAGCTTGCTCACCCACCGGCTGCCAGCTGGAGGGGAAGAGGAGCTGTACCCAGCGTGCACTGCATCCACTGTGCAGTGGCACCCAGCATGCTCTCATTTCAAAAGCACTCGGTCTGAGTTTTGTAGGCAAGAACAGGCATTAGATGAACCCATGAACCAGGGCTAATAGCAGGAGGTGAAACATCCGTCAAGTAAGTCGCAAACATTTTTTTCAAGGTACCACAACAATCCATGGCTATTAAAGATAACAAAAGGAAGACAGAGAAAGAGCAGCTGTCTGACTTGTCAAGGAAGATGTGATTTGCTCCAGGACAGCAGATATCAATAGTTATTTGGGAGCCTGAAATGCAATGTACTTGTGTTAAATTGGAATCTTCCCCCCTCCCCCCCCTTCATACTACAGTATGTTTCAATAAAAGCCAATTTACCTCATCCTGTGGCAGTGCGCTTTTAGGTATGGCTCATAATCTTCACAAGGGCAAACAGAGGTTGTGCGTTTAAGCACGTCATCCCACATTTCCAGTCCTTTAGCCTCAGTATACTATTATGTTCAAACATACTCAAAGATTTAGACAGACGGAAGTGTGCCTTTGCTGTTGCTTGTCTGCAGTGACCTTGTTAACACACCACTGTGTCTCTCTGGTTTCCAGACCATCCTTGGGGTGCTGTGTGTATTTTGCTGGAGGGACCTGGAATTAGCTATTGGGATGTTCCTTCCTAGCTCTTGGTATTGGTGGGGGGCCACTAGCTGATGTAAAGTGGAAATGCTATGCAAATACAGTGGGGGAAAAAGTCCGAACACATCTCTATTTGTAAGTATGTTGGGTTTAGTCTGAACATGAACGTTTCCCACTTTCAGTCTTTACTGGCAGCAGAATTTAGCTGTTCCCAAGTCTTTGCTGCCTGGGGTCCTGAAAAAACCAGCATTGCTTTCTGGAGAGAAGTGTGACCCCACTTTATTCCTCGGGAGGTCTCAGAGGTCTGGCTGGTCTGCTCTCCCAGCCTGATGAGACTTATTTCAGAGAGAGGAAATCCCACACATTCCTAGGCATCAGAGATTTGCCTGCTCACCACTTGGTAGCAGTCAGCCAAGGGGACCTTGGCCCCAATTATCACCATTTACCTGCCTTCTTCCTGTGACTGAGTGTTTTCCACAGGGTTCCTCCAGATCTCTCACTAGGACAGCTCTAGATTTCTATTTGGCAATGCAGGAAGCCATTCCCATCCAGCCTGGCTCTGGTAAACACACGTTCATGTCATTCCCATAGGAGAAGAGCTCTTCTTACTTTTAATAGTGAAAAGAAGCCAAATGCAGTGACTAATTATCACCTGTATTAATTCTTGCTGCTGCTTGTCAGAATAGGGAGTTGATGGCTCTCTTGGATACCTAGAGCCAGTACTATCTGGCAGATAAGCTTCACCTGCCATTAGCAGGAGTTCAGAAGTGCATGCAGAGAGTGTACGCTCCCAGACAGAGCAAACAAGCACTCACAAAAGACAGAGACACAGCTGCCGCTGTGTGCAGCACTCAAAGGCCTCTCTGCCCTCCCACACCTGGCAAAGCTCCCCTTGCTTCCAGTCTAAAGCTGGAGGGTTTCTCCTTTCCAGGGTTGGTTTTCTTTAGTAGGGTTCACTTCCCAGTTTATTCTTATTAACACTTTCCCTTGGTGCTCCCTGCAGGGATTAATGGCAATCCAAGAGCATGCATGACTGAAGCTTATCTTGTAAATCCTGCTGCATCTAAGATCAGGCATGTATTATTATTTACTTTCTGACATTGTGATGGTGCATCAGAGCTCAGCCACATGGTACTCAGTGAGTCACAGTCCCTGTATATTCCTTGTGATCAGCAGAGTTATTCAGCTCCCTTATGCAGGGTTATGGTTTTGGCTATGCATTTCACACTTGGAACAAAGTTGTAAAAATAACATTTCAGCCCACTTATATCCCAGACCACTTTTGACTTGAAAAAGCAGGTATAGGCTCACCAGAAAATAAGAATGGCCATCATGGTTCAAACTACAGGTCTATTTAGCCAATATTACATGCTCTGATATGTAACCAATATTGTGGTTCCTTGTCGTGGTTTGGGCTGGATTGGCCCAATCAGGCAGAACGACAGATGCTCTCTCTCTCCTGCCCTGCTTTGAAGGGAGGCAGGAGAGAGAGAAAAAGAGAAATTTAAGAGTTTAGAAGGAACTAAACTACTTTAAATGAAATATTAACAATAAAATTTTTAAAATAAATAATAAATAATAATTTTAAAATTTTTTTAAAATAAATGAAATATATACAAAACTGTAACAAGCTCCCAGCATGACAATCATGCCACCAGCAGGCACTGGGGAAGTCCCAGACTGGACTCAGTGACGGATGGGAACTGGATTCCAGATCTGGAGTCAGGATCGGGATCAAAGGCAGACGAACAGACAGAATCCTCCTTGGATGCCGGCCATTGAAGGAAGAGGGCTGATCCTTTGATCCCTCAGCTTTTATACTGAGCATGAAGCAGATGGAATGGAATACCCTGTTGGTCAGTTTTGGGTCACCTGTCCTGTCCGCTCCTCCCCCGAAGTGTGACCCTTCTATGCTCTTTCGCTTCTGACCCTAAAACAGGGCAAATAACAAAGTTGGCTGGCCTTGGTTGTTATAGCAATAAGTATAAGCAAGACCCTCTCTGCATCCCATTCCTTGGCATCAACTCTGAACGTTGGTCTCATCACTCTGAGAGTGAACAGTTTTCTGCACAACATGCTGCTAATTTCAGCAGTTAGAAGAGGCCTGGCTAAAAAGTAAAGTTACTGAACAAAATTGGTTCTGTTTTACCTCAAACCAGGACATTCCTCCATCACATTTCTTAGATTTCTAGCATTTGTTTGGAATACTTTTGGTTCCCTTTTTTGCAGCATGTTTGAACAGCTATTGAAATGTCTTCCTGGTTTTCCATCTCCTATTTGATTATTTCTACCCTCCTAACCCTTCTCTTGAAGGATGTTTGTCTCAGACTTCAATACGGTCACCCCCCAACTGCTTGCACACAGGTACCTGAAAGGTTTGCCTGTTCCTCAGCTGAAAAGTTATTCACAAACTCCTTGATTGTCAGTGTCATCAACATCATTCTTCTTCACTGAGCAAACTGATCTAGTGAAAGATGTCCCTGCCCATGGCAGGGGGGCTGGACTAGATGACCTTCGAACATCCCTTCCAACCCAAACAGTTCTATGATTCATTCTGTTATGATTCATACAATGTTCTTTCTATGTGTACAGGCTTCCTTTAGTCTGGAAGTGTAAGCAATTCATGATAAGTCTTAAGCCTTTTACCTTTGCCATCTTCTTGGTCAGGAATCTGTTTCAACTTCGTGGGAAAAATCTGTATATTTATTTAAAAACAGCTAGAATATTTCAATGCTATTTCCTTTAAAGCATCATAATTTTTCAACACAGGACGGTATCTTCTTGGAAAGTGACTCAATGTTTACTTTAAATAATCTGTTTTAAAAAATGGACACAAGGAAAAATATTTCATTTTGGATGTGTTATTTTTTTGTACCTGCCACTATTTAAAACAAAAATTAAAACATAAGCAGACTGACAGGATATATAAAATGTGATAGCCACCTTTAATTTGACCACACCCAACTATGAAAACACCTATTAATACTGGATATAAAAAGAAGATGTAGTGGTATTGAACAACCATCCAAATGCTTGCTAAAATGACAGCCTCAGTGCCATTCCCAGCTGCCAATACCACTATGCAAAGATATACAGAAAACCAAGTTCTACTGGTCCTGCTGCTCACACAGGTTTTTTTGTCACTGCATTTATACTAGAATTTCAGTAGATGAATCAGCTGACAATCACAGGGACTGAGAACAGTTTTAAAAGCCCGTATGCAGTTCTAAAAGCATCCAAATGTACCCTCTATCGACATGATTCAAGTTGACCTTAATGTGTGCTCCACTACTTAAATATCACAAGAGGTTTTGAAAATTTAACAACTAAGAAATCTAAGTACTAGGTAATTTCCAATAGTTATGAAACTGAAGGGGTCAGTCTAATTTTTATCAATTTTCATAAAAAACCTTCCATACAAATTCTTTACTTTGCTGCCTCTTCTGTAGTAAATTACAGAATCAAATGTCTATTTGTCAGAAAGTATTTTTGAAGTTACACGAACAGGTATGAGAGCAAACATGTAACATGATGAAGACCTCTCTTGCTGGGAAATTCAGTGTGTTCCTTAGAAGGCAATCCTGCAAAAGCTATTCCGCTGGGAAGCGAGATGTCTAAGAAATGCAAAACAGAGCTGACGGACACAGTCTGGAGATAATTAGCAGATTGACTTTCCATGATCAGCTAATTTTATTATCAGTTAAATTGTTTGCTTCTCATTGTATGTCACCACCCATGCATCTCTAATAACAAATAGCCTTAATAATTACAAGCAACACCTGCTGTGATATGAATAGGATGATATGAACAACAAAATTACTACAATCAATCAGCAGCAGCATGTTTTTTAAGTTTGCAGAAATATGGGAAATTCTGGGGACCACTGCCGCACCAATATCCCTTATGTGATCACAGAACGTTACACATTAGCTGAGAAATGTAACAGCTCTTTCTCATGTGAACTGAGCACAGCTGAAATGCATTCCATCACATTAACTAGACGGTAGTTTTGATATCTACGTAGCAATAAGAAGAGACTGCTAGGAAAGATTCACATATTAGTATGTGCGGGGATGGTGGTTTTGTGCATAATATATAGAGGCAGACAGACATACCGACACCCAGATTATCTGAAAACCTGCCGAGGTCTTTCCTTGACAAGAAAATGCTGAACTAATACATTTGTTCCATGTCTGCAACTGTGCTGGTTTTGACTGGGATAGAGTTAATTTTTTCCATAGTAGCTTGTATGTGACTGTGTTCTGGATTTGTGCTGAAAACAGTGTTGATAATACAAGGGTGTTTCTATTATGGCTCAGCTGTGCTTACATAGGGTCAAGGCCTTTTCTGCTCCTCACATCACCCCACCAGTGAGTAGGCTGGCGGTGCACAAGAAGTTGAAGGGGACACAGCCAGGACAGCTGACCCCAACTGACCAAAGGGATATTGCATACCATATGATGTCATGCTCAGCCATAAAAAGCTGGGGGAAGAAGAAGGAAGCAGGGGATGTTTGAGTGATGACTTTTTGCCTTTGCAAGTAACTGTTATGTGTGACGGAGCCCTGCTTTCCTGGAGATGGCTGAACACTTGCCTGCTGGTGGGAAGCAGTGAATGAATTCCTTGTTTTGCTTTGCATGCATGCGTGGCTTTTGCTTTTCCTGTTAAAATGTCTTTATCTCAACCCACGAGTTTTCTCACTTTTACTCTTCTGATTCTCTCCCCCATCCCACCATGGGGGGTGAGGGAACGGCCGCGTGGTGCTCAGTTGCCGGCTGGGGTTAAACCACAACAGCAACCCTAAACCGCAATGGTCATAAGTGTCATTTCTCTTGGTTGCAGCAGGTGCGTTTGAGCATTCTCAGGAATGCTTCTGAGAAAACAGGAATAGATGGAGATATCAGCATGCTGACAGTTGCAGCCTTCACTGGACTGAAGTTTGCATACCCTTGCTTCACTGAACTGACAGCAGGGAAGTGGGATGCTGAAATGACTTGAAGCTGCTGCTTTCTGCTTTTATTTGAAGAAAAGGCTGTGGGATTTATTGTGCTGACATTGCACTTGTGTGATTCCTGAGCATGACAGCAGTAAGCAAAGCACACCTAGGAAACCACAGTAAAACTAAGCTAGGCCACAAGACCAAGAGAGAAAGTATCTGAAGCTATTACTTACCATGCTTGCCTTCAAATGACAGCTGCTGAGTACTGCAATCTGAATGACCAGCCCACTTGAGGAATTGTAGCTTTCAGCATCAAGTCTGGGGCAAGCAAGGCCCCAGTGTCTCTTTACATGGCACCACTTGAAAGGCCTTCTTTGGCCGCAGACCAAAAGATGTTTTGCTGCTTTGACCTGCTAAATGCCAGCACAATCATCTGGGTTTCTTCTTTTTTCCCAGGGCTAGTGCAGAGAGACCAGGTCTACCCAGGCCCCCTCCAGGTACTGCCCAGCTGTACTGGCCTGGCACCGTCCTGAGATCCTGAGCCCAGCTGGGTTCGCAGGGGCCAGGTTACCAACTGTACGCCGCTTCCACCTCTTGCTAAGTCTTCAGGGCACAGGGCTGGCCTTGGGAAGGCACTTGCTGGATACGGGATCATTCAGCTAGGCTGTGTTTTCCCTGTAGAAGGACCTTTGACATGGTGTATCAGAGTATTTAAAGAGCAGGAGCAAGGTCTTGAACTAGATCCATGTTTGGATGGGAAGTCAGTGGAAAGAGCAGATGCGGTGTGTCCTGTTCAGTAAAATCTCAGCAGGGTACTGAAATGGATGTTGTTTTTAATGGCTCTATACCCAGTGATAAATCCCATTTTCTTTGATTTGTTTAATTTGTAAGCTTTCCAGGGCAGATCTCTGGCCATGTGTTTTAGAAAGGCACTTTGAGCTCTAATTGCTGTGGGGACACAACCAACCACTTTCTTAATGACATGCAGAATTTGAAAAAGGAGCTACTTGATCTTAAGCATCCATTTCTTTCTTCTGTTTTTTTGTAACACATGAATGTATCTAGCTACAGCCATGCTGCTTGCACAGGGAGAGAGCAAGCAGCGGGCTGGCTGAATTAATGTCTCCAGACATTGGCTAAGACCAACAGCACTAAGGTCAGGGTCTGGCCAAGGGGCAGAACAACACGCACTTCCCACAGACTACTAAACAAGTAAGCCCCAGCCTGACGAAGTGTCTGGCTACACGCTTCCTTTTTAGCTGTCATTTGATTGATCCCATTGGCCTTAAATGCTTAAAATCTGTGAGCATCCATTTTTCCTGCATAAAGTCATGTAATTGTCACCCTAGCACCTCCACTGAAGCCTCACAGAGCCTGATCCAGAAGGTTTTTCAGAGCATACCCAATGTCTCTATAGCAAAGAGTATTATATTGCATACAATGCCTGCAGCCATTCCCCTTAAAAAGTGTCAGAATTTTGCTTTACTTGCCCAAGATCTGGCAAACAGGATATCCCTGTCCATACGTTGGCTGCTGCAAGCAGTTTATCTTCTGTGACTGGGCCCAGATCTGGAATTCCAGCCTATGGGACTCTGCACTGCACCTTGGGTCACAAATTCACCTGATTGCATTTTCATTGAAAAAACTTATATAAATGCCTGAGCTCGTTGAGGAACAGAACACTCCTCTCCCCCACACCTTTATTTCCGTGAAAAAAAATCATAGACTTTAGCTGTATTCTGATCAGGCAATAATGGACAAATTTCTTAAGAGTCAGCACAGTTCTTCTTAATGAAGATCGATTGTTATTAGTGGTAAACAGAATATTATTTGTCATTTAGAGGTCAATTTATGTCACTAGCAGATTAAGCTTTCAATTTGCCTTCTGAAACAGCTTGACACGGAAAGCAGCTGTTGAAATTTAGACAAGCACAAACCACCAGAAACTAAAAGCAAGCAAATATGCAACATTTAGAGGCATATTTTAATATTTTTGCTACAGTGTTTCTCCTTTCCACTTCCAAAAAAAGAAAAGAGAAAAAGAAAAAGAAAATCCAGCCCTGTGCATTTCAATTTTCCATGTAGCCTGCTGCAGAAAGTATAATCAATTTTGATCCTTCTGTGTGGATTTGCATTTAAATTAACGTGTGTGGGCAAGGGAAGGGAAAAGGAAGGAGGCTCACCTTTTATTTCATTAAAAACAACCATGGAGCAGAATACAGAGAAACAAGAAAATAAGATACTCTGACAAGCCTGGAGCTTGAAGCAACGTTCCCATAAGGGACTGCCCTTAATCAGTGCAAGGAGGTGCGGAGGTGCTGAATGCACCCGCTGCAGCAGGGCACAGCAGTCGGGCGCCAGTGCCCAGTTGCAGCACTGTGACACACGCGCCCTGCCCGGCCCAGAGCAGCACCCCTGCAGGGCTGGCTCCCCTCACCTGGGCTTCCTGCTGCCCGTGCGGCCTGCGTCACACACAGCCACTGCACAGAGGCGTGCACTGCCGCTGCGGGGGGGTGCTGGGCAGGTTGGTCAGTGAAGCTGGACTCTGCGTGATCAGTCTGGGGAGTCTTTTGACCAGGGACCCCCAGGGAGGACTGCGTCCTGTGATCCACGTGCTAAAACAGCACTGAGCTTGCTTTGTATTTGCAGACAGTTGTGTTCTGGCTCTGAAATGCCAACCCCAATTAAAAGAGAGATGAGTAATTCATGTCGATTGAGGATCTGTATTCTGGCAGTTATCTTTGTCTTTGATTTTCCTGTCTCTACAAGTTCGAAAAGGCTAACAAAGATAACTGTTGAGGTATCAGGGGGATGTGAGAAATCAAGCAGGATTCTCTTCCTAAATATAAACTCTATCAGTGAAGCCTTCATATAAAGGGTGACCCAAACATGAGAAACTGCACGTTAAGGAACATACATTTTCCAAACTAAATATGTGTTTCAGGGACTAAAAATATCCTTCCTCTCTATCTGCCTGTCCACATTCTAACCTGGGATTTTTAAAAATGCAGCTTAATGTTTAGTGGTTTGTGAAATCAGTTGCTGTCTATCTGAATCCTTAATGGCTCAAATACTTTTACTGGTGTGGCAGTAGCCAACCTAAGTGTTTCATAGGCAGCAAAGCATTTAAACACAGGTATCTGACGGTCCTTGTGGTCCCAGAAAACAGGAGCAATAAGACATAAAGGCCTGTTTTAAAATGTTTCTTTTAAAACCTTTGTTCGTGTTCAGCCTGTGCTAGTTTCTGAGAGAACAAACAGTGCTGTGCCTTGCAGTGTTACAGATACGCTGTGTTTCAGGACACTGATAACACAGGTCATTGCCTCCTCACTTCAGAAAGCTCTAGTTTGGCTACTGCTGCAATCAGCACGACTGCTAAGTAGAGAGCAGAGAACTGGCAAGGTCCCTGCTTTACCTCGTGCCGCTTGCACACTGTCTGAATGCGGTACGGCGCCGGTGCACGTTACAGCAGGCTTGGGGCCCTGCTGATTTACGTTCCAGCATCAGAAAGTACCCAGTGGTCCAACAATCACAGCTGATACAGCAAAGATGGCTCAAAAGCTCATTTGTGCCTCCACCTCAGATGTACTGGGCAGAGGAGAGTCCTACCCCAGGCCCTAGCTATGTTTCTTTAAAAGCATTCCTTAGTCAATTAGCTAATAAAATATGTTAATGAATTATAATTTTCTTTCAATATTTGACTGTCCAGGGGATAGCGCTCTCTCCAGCCTCTAATCTAATCAGGATGCATTCCCTCGCTAACCCCTAATAGCAATGCGTTTTTTGTATCCAATGGCCACACCAATGCCATCAACAATTAACTCAACACATTTGAACTGACATGATTTCTTCCTTAGTGCAAATTAACTTCTCATAAATTCATTGGTAAATTCACCACACTGAAAATTAATCCCCACTAATAACAGGGTTAAATTGTAGTTTCTCCACGAATGATGAGGAAAAGGCAGCACAGATCTGCCCTGCTTTGGCAGCAGATCAGACACTAGCGTGTGAGCCAGAGGCTCAGTCATGTTCCCATGTCCTTCCCGAGAGAAGTTTATTTTGCCTGGTTTAATTCCCCCATCCCACCATCTCAATTAGGCTGAGCAGAGGCTTCAGTGCCTCAGAAGCACTGCCACGAGGCTTGGGAAACTGTTCTTCCCATCTCAGCTCTACGACAGAGGACAAATAATTTTCTCTCTGCATACTGCAGTTCCCCTGCTGTGAAACAAGGCTACAGTACCTTTCCAGCGAATACAGGCATTGTGAGGACAAACAGCAAACAAGGTTGATTCCTGGTCACCTCCTGTGCGTGCTGTGAGTGATGCTCTAAGCCCACATGGAGGGCAGAGGACCCACCATCCCAAGCTCTCCCAGCAAGAAAAGAGCCCAGGCAGGTTGTCTGCACACGAACCATGAGGCAGACATGTAGAAAGAAGTGTAACACGTTTAAAACTGATCAGCAAACTGCTTTTCCACAGTTACACAGACACAGCCCATCAGGGACTTGATTATGGTGATAATGCTTGGTGAGTTTGTTCGTTCTCATACTTGAGGGATAACATTTCATCCCAATCTATACAACAAACACTTAATGGCCTTTGAAGACTTCTACTGATTTTCCTCTGTAAATGTTATCACCACAAAACATCTACACTGTTTGTGAACTCTGAACTTGTGCTTTAATGGCAGAATATAAAAAAAATATTGCCATCCCATTAGTATGTATTTACACCAGAGCAACGTATGTTGTTTAAAGCAAATAAACCACTGTTATAACCTTGTTTGTTCTATTTCTGTGCCATTCAGTAACATTTTTTGGAGCTGACCTTATCTGCAGGCAGAATTAGTTGAAAGTTTTTACAAAATACTTTTGATGCTGTAGAAACACAGCTTTTGTTTCAGAATTCAGAGTTGTTTATGGACAAATTGAGGTTGCATATTCAAATCCAGCAAAAACCCTAATCTTGTGTTCAGTGACTGGCTTACTGGTTCTTTCTCAGCCTTTGATTTTCCATGCATAGTTCTCTTTTTAGTTTTTCTACCTCCAGATTTTCTTTCTAACCACATTTATGGAATAATTTAGACTATACACTTTCTTTTCTTTGTCTGAAGTTTTGGTAACTTCTGGTTGGCAGTCTATGAAATTAAACTTGCCTGCCTTAAGAAGAAAATCCTGTCTCATTAACTGATGCTAGGCATGACTCAGCTTTCTGAGCTGGAAATCTTCCTTGGAAAACATGGTACCTCCTATATTAATTTTGATGGGATATCAAAACTATGAGACATATTACTCGAAAACCAAGTTAAAATGTAAGTGTGCATTGAAAACAGGCTAGTGTCTAGGTTGCAGCCTTAAACTCCAATATATGTCATCACAACAGCAACAACAAAAGAGGTGAAGGAAAAGTTAAGACTTCCCAAGGTGTATGCTAAACAATTAAAGAGTTTATCTAAAAACAAAATGGAGAAAAGAATACACAAAACCACCTACCTTTCCCCTGGGCCTTTATGTGGTAAATCTTGTTTGGATTGTACAGGAAATGTAGCTATACTTTGCCACATTCAAAGTTCGCCTCATATCAAGGCATCTAGCCTTGATTATGAAAAATTATGAAAATAATTTGAAAGGCAAAGTAGTAGGTGAAACATCACATAGCCTCAGAGACTGGCTTCTCTTTCCAGTGGCAAATATCAAGTTTTCTTTGAAAGATTTCTTATTTTGGTTGTTCTTAGGGTTTCTTTCCCCCCATGCCCAAATAGGAAAATAAACAAACAGGCTACAAATATGAGTGAGAGAGAGAGGGCGCATGTGAACAAATGCAAAACAAGTCACTATCACATTCAGGTCTGAACAGCCTCCTTTGCTCTTGTCCTTCTTACCTTACCCTACCCCCAGAATTGCAACTGCTTGTTCTGTCACACCTCCTTTTGGCCCTGTGGAAGCTGGGGGCTGCAGAAGCACAGCCAGGGAAGCCATGAGGCAGAGAAGACCTGGGGAAAAGTCCGAACTTAGCAGCTGAAGCTGCTGCCTCTTCTCTAACCTGTCTAGCGGAGATGACACCATGGGCCTTGTCATTTTTTTTCTCATGCTCTCCCAGAGTTTTCCAAGAAGAAAGTAGGTTCCTCTCATTCTGGCATGGGAGATTCACTTCCTGTTCTGTGCCTGTTGGCTCTGTTTCACAAGAAGTCCCTGGGATGTTTCAGGCAGATCCATTCCGTAGAGCTTCTCATAAGAGAAACTCTTGGATCTTTCTGTAAAGCCATCTGCTGTCCAAAAGCACAGGGACTCTATGAAAAACCTGATGTAGGTGCAGAGCGTGTTTAAAAGCCTGAAGTGATCTTGATCCTGCCGTAATCAACAGGCATCTGTCTTATTAAAGGTCATGAGATTCTTTTCACAATCATGAAGACCTACTGTGGCTTTTAATATCCTGAATTCCCTGAATGACCAGTAAGCCTACGTGCATCTGGTGGTGAACACCACATTAACACTGGAAGTCTATTTGCTCTACAGACAAAAATGTAATATCCAAATTTAAATTGATGTAGAAGCTGTTTAAAAACCAAAGCTACTTTGGCATCTTCTATTAACAGTTCAGTAGGCTTTCATTCTTCATTTTACCTGAGACTAGATATTCTCTAGGGCCTGGATTATTTCTATAGGGCCTTGCTCTGTCCTTTTCTCAGTTGAGCCATAGGCACTAATATAAGACACATGGTAACTAATAGGCAATTCTGATAAACAAATTTTGTTGTTTCTCATCTAGATCTGTCAATTAAATCTACTGCAAAGGCAAGAAAAGCAAAGAATCTAGCTATGAAATTTCCTTTTCTTAATGAGGCATTTAAATAGCATCTCACATTTGTTCTCCGATTGTTTACATAGGATGTCATTCGTGATGCATTGTTAGAGCCCTGTAAATCTCAGCTGGGAACAATATCCCAGAGTGCAGAGAGGGCCAGTTCTGCTTCAAGCTACATCTCAATAGATTTGCTGCCTTTTCTTTTATTATATTACTCATCTGAAATATCTGTAATCCTGCTAATGAAATGCAATAACATCAGATGCAGCAGCTGCCAAAAGAAAGAGAAATAATGTGAATTTCCATTAAAGTTTTTGAGTTGATCCTCACTTTTTCTATTGCTGGTTTAAATATTGCTGGTTTTTCTGAAGGTCATCTTATTTCTGTAAGCATTAATGGATAGCCTGGCTTTTGTGTTTTAGACACCTTACTTCCTCCGGTTCAATAGGTCATTAGGCATATATTTAAGTCATTCTTTTTCCCCAGTGTTTCTTATGGGATCACAGACAAAACAGACAAAAGATCCCAAGGTGGGTGAAAGGCAGGTTAATTATTCTTATTTTATAGATGAGAAAATGAAGCTCAAAAGGGAGAAGATATCTAGCACACAACTCACCCCAGTCAATAGCATGACTCCCACTGCCTTTGAATCAAGTCTTAAAGACCTAGGTTTTAACATCACATTCATTTCAGTCTGAATCATGAGACTTCAAAAATCCCAGTTGGCCCTCTGGCTTTTATTGTTATCTGGAGAAGATGAAAACGCTTTGAAAATCTGACCCTAAAAATCTTGCTTAAGGTCCTACGTTACTAAGTGTACTGCTCCTAAATCAGCAGGGTGAGCCAAACCTCAAGCATAGTTTCCTAATTCAGTACATAATGAAAATATTCTTTGTAACCACATGTAACCACATTCAGAAAGCAAAACTCCAGGGATATCTGATCAGATGCTTTTCAGACTGATTTAATAATTCTTTCTCCACAACTGACAACAAGATTCAAATGCTCAGCAAAAGTGAACTGCAGGTGCCTAGCCTGGTGCTTTCTCTCATTATTAAGTCCAATAGTTAGGAGCAAGAAGTCAGATGTCAGCACCCACCCCAGCTAGAAAGGTCCAAATGCAAGTTCTGGGTTTTAGCAGTGTCCACAAGATACATGAGTCAGGGCTTCAATGGGAGGGTTATGACCACAGCTCAGGATGTAAAATAGTGTCTGTGAAGTGCACGGCACTTTCTGGAGGGCTACCTGATAGCTACACTGCTGTGATTGCAGCTGGAGCATTCCATACATTGTCTGTCCCTTTTGAAAATTAGCCAGAATTGGTTTTCTGTAATTCCAACACAGGATGTGGGAGAAAAGAAAAAAAAAGAGGTCTAAGTATAACATAAATTTTTAGTCACTTCTAAGATGAAAATCATAAGGCTGACTCAGTTTGCCTTCCTCTTTCTTTTAACTGTGTTAGGTCAACGATGCCATTCTCATTTCCTGATTGGTTATTACAAAAGAAGTGAAAGTATTTCCAGCTTTCACAGGTGTGCTTCAATTATTTTGACAGCTAAGGCATAAATTCAAGTTATGCAAATCTGTACCAGCAGACAGACTCTTGTATTTTGTATAGAGAGATTTGCACAGACACGCCACAAATAAGCTGAGAGGAGGTTATCCTCCTGATACTTCTTCCTGCGCAGATCAGAAATGAAGCCTACTGGACAGGCTGGCCTCGCGGCTAAAGCAGCATGCCAGGGCAAGAATTTAGGTCTCTATTCTGACATGCACGCACTGCAGGGGCAGGAAGCAATTTAGTCACGGATTAGATCTCTGATTGTGAGCTGGGGAGGAAGGTGCTAGTGACTGGTTTGAGTTTTGTGGCAGGGGCTGTTGCTTACTTTATGCTTCGCCTTGCAAAACAAAAAGTAAAGAGTTTAAGTATATACAAGCCTCACTGTGGCAGTAACAAGAAATTCAAGGAGTTTATAGTAAACTGAGTTGTGCTGACAGGCATAGAGAAGTAAAAAGATCTTAGGATCGTGTCATTTGAGGGATATTGAAATTCATGGTAAACTAGTCTTCTATTGCTATCTGCTGTGTGACTAAGAGAACAGAAAAATAAATTCTAAATATAAGATGAAATAAATATCATCCTGTTTCCTCCTAATCTAGTCATTTTCATTTACAAAGTCAACATAGATGAATGAGCAATTCACCCAGATGAAATCACTGTACTTCTTAGTGCCCATTTGCAATAACTGCCCGTCCCTAGTGATTCGCCTTCATTGTTAATTTTCAATTGAGTTGTTATGAATGCGGAGAAGGGAAAATTTATTGAAAACAATAGTTGGACGTAACTGCCAACCCAATGTGCTCTGCAAATCTGCGCTGGGGACGTAATGCTTGGCCTTTGAGCTCTGCAGTCAGACAGCCTGCACAGCAGGATATTGCCTATCCCTTTGAAAACTCATTCATATATGGATTTGAGCTGTGACTCTGGGCTAGGGTGAACTACTTAGGATAAAAACGGGAAGGAAGGAGATTGAGATTTGTTAAAAGCCATAGACTTTGCAGCTGCCTTTCTGTCTGGGGAGTGCATCCGGCTCAAGGCAACCCATGGCAGGATCAGATTGTCGCCTTCTTTCCAAAATGTTGGCTTTTTCAAACCCTGATCTCCTATTACAGGGCAGAAGAAAGATCCCTCTGGAAGGCTCTATGCCCTAGACATAACTTATTTGGGTCTCTTCAGTTTGTGAGACACATGAAGGGCTCCTGGTTGATTGACAGGCCCAGACTATGAAGTCAGCTTGGGAGAGCCATAAATAGCATAATTCAGCTTCTCTCAGTCCCCAGCAGGTGTATTCATCAGGCACATGAGCCTCTGCAGGCATGAAAATAGACAGATTTCATTAACTTTCTTCAACCTGAGAATCCAGCTGTAATAGACAGTGTGGAGAAATCAGAGGAACTGCAGGTTCTCAGCAAGACTGTGTTATCAGACAGTCCTGATTATACAGAGCCGATAGGCAAGGCACTGGTTTAGCAGTCACCATTCTCCCTGGTACTGTTCTTAATGACTAATCCCCACAGCATCCTTTCTCACCTCTCTGAGCCTTGCAGTTTAACATCACAGCCAGCCTCTAGAAAGGAATTACATGATGCAGTATGAACAGTGATCCTTTCCAGCAACAGCTCTGTATTGAGCTCTTGCATTTTAGCACAGGCCTAATGTGAAGCTATTCCTCTTGGAATCATGCTACTAATCTCAGATGTCATTAAAAACACAAAAGTTGCAGATTCAGAGTGTGAAAACCCTTAGCAGACTTTTTGGAAAGGAGAAAAGAAAGAAGACCTCCTCCACTAAAAAATTAGTTTTAGTACCTCATGTGCCGTAAGCTCCTCTCACAAGGCTTGCCTTGTGATTTCTAAGCAATGAGAGATTCTCCTTGCTCTTCACCAGGCCAGCTTGGCTTCCACTGTTCTGTGTTTTGAAGATATGCTTCAGGGTTTTGGGTGAACAATAACCTGTTGGTTTTAAAATGCTACTTTCCTTCCAGCTGCTCAGCACCCGCTGAGCTGAGCACTACCGACACGCAACTGGGGGGAGAAGTGAGCTGGAGGCAGTCACAGGTAATTATGAGAAGGGAAGGAGGGAGAATATGCAGAGGCTTCCCATACAGCTGGAAAAGAATTGCGTGATATGGTACTTCTGCTTATGTTTGTTCTCTGAGATGGTAAGGTATTTCCTTGCATTAGGCAATAAAGGTCTTATTCAAGGCACTTGGAAGTCAGTGCGAGTGTTTGACAGACCCAGTGAAATGGTGTGTTGGAAGGGCCTCCACAGGAGCCTCTGATCTTGCTTTGGGGCAGGGAGTCAGACAGGGTACACTCTGGTCTGGAGGGTGATGACATCTAAGGGGCTGCCTGTTCTCTGGGGAACATGTAGGCTGAGAGCAGTAGGCAAAACCTGGAAGATGAATGCATCCTAACACATTGCCCTACAGCCTGTAAGGAGGCTAAAAGAGAGATCGGTCCTGACCATGAAGAAGGAGTTGCACTGTCTTTCTCCTTGTCCTCTCTCTAGAGGAAAGTAACAGAAAATATTTCAGTGGTTTTCCAGGGAACATATTTCTTACGATCGCTATAGAAATAACTGCGAGAAGCAGCTGGAAGATGGTATAGCAGACTTCTAAAGTTTCATAGTGTCCAGAAATAATGCTATTTATTCTTGAGTGCCATCTACTGACAATTTCTTCCTTAATGACTTACTCTCATTGACATTGCTTATTTTAAATACCCTGTGTAACATCTGTTAGCTTAGATGGGGGGGGGCCTGCAATTTTGGAGCTGAAGGATTAGGAGTTAATATTTTATTAGGACAGCTGGCAGCTTGTAATGTTCCTTATTCCTTGAGCACCTCATTTCCCTCTGCAGATTGAGATATTCTGCACGTGATGTTTTCGGTTTTCTCTTCAACTTCCCTTTTTCCTTCCACCTATTGCCAGGCTTCCTCCCATCTGCCTTTCCTTCCCTGCCTGCTCCTCCTGCCTAGAGGGCAATTTCTGGCCTCCCTAAGCTCACTCTTCTGACTTCAAAGAGTAGCTCTACTTGTGCTACCTCTTTGTGCAGGAGGTTGCATCCACAAGTTTGTTACAGTATTGCTGAGATCTTATCTCCCCCTCTCCTTTCTGTTCTTCTTCTTCTTCCTTCAAGAGCTTTTTCAGCAACTTTTGTGAAGTAACCTTGAAAATATTTAATGATCACTGGTTCCACTATATTACCTGTTCTAGAGGTATTTTATTTTAGTTATGTGATACTTGAATTAGCATTATTATTACAGTTTTTCATTTTGTAAGATTTCGTCCCCCACCATTTTGCAAAGATAAAAATAAATTAAAGGTGAAGAGTTATGGTCAAGGACAAGAACTTGCAAAGTTTAGCTTACAAGGTATTTCTTTCCCCATTGAAAACATAATCTTTATAGATAAAGAAAACACCAGGTACCTAACTCATTATAAGCAATGGAGAAAATGGGACAAAAGACTTCCTTCTTATACACTTTGGTTTTGGCTTCATTTCACCTTGGCCACCTAGCCAAAGGAGTAAGAAAAATAGTTGTAAAGTCACCTAGTGCACAGCACCAATTTGATTGAAGCTTCTTTGACCATACCTTAGATAGTACAGTGTGGTGGCCAGTAACACCCAGGTACTCAGCTGCCACTCAATTTCAGGCAGAAAACATCAATCAGTAGAAGTGTAGACATCTGTATGATGCCACTATAGAAGATGTATTTTTGTCCTCAACATACTTATATTGTAGAACTCCTTCCCCGAGGATTTTGCCGAGGTCAAAACTGTAAGTAGGTTTAAAAAGGATTAGACAGATTCATGGTGGGCAGGTGTGATGTTTGCTGTTAAGCATGACAGCCTGGATCTAACATCTGTTACAGAAAGCCCCTGTAGAGCTGATGGTTGTAAGGCTGCAACTGGGAAACTGCTGTTGTGTGGTGACCCTGGCTGGTGCTGCCAGTCCCTCCCAGGGGCAGTGGCTACAGCAACCAGGGGCCAATACAAAACAGTGGTCTTCAGTCTGGAGAAAACCTTTGAATTCCCATGGAAATGGCAGTTTGCCTTAATTCGTTATTCCCCACTAAGAGCTCATAGACCCCCAAATTTCCCGTGATAAAACTGCGATTGCCCCCCTCAACTCAGTGCCACAGAAAGCACAGGGTTAAGCTTTGCTGGGGTTGTTTCAGTAGAGACAGTTTTGCTGAAGTGAGGGCTGAGGAGTATTTGTTCCTGGACTTCTAAGTCCATATTCTGACTTTTGTATAAACACATATCCAAACTAATGTTTGACTGACTTAGAAACTACTGAGCAGTAACATGTTATGTCACTTGCATCTTTAATTTTAATGATTAACAGCCTCCTGTGCTGCAATTCATAATGCAGTCTTTTTCCTCCTTTCTTGAATCAGGCAGTGAAAACTGATCAGTGACAGAGATGACGCTTGTGAAATTGCTGCACAGGGGTTCCTCTCACTGAAGGGCTGACAAGATACCAGCTGAGGAGAAAGCTTAATTGCATGGATGATCAAAGGAGAATGTATGAAGACAGGGAGACTGTAAGGAGGTGCGCGTAGGATTGTGTTTTAGCAAGAGATTATAGGGGAACACGTGAGTCTGGCACACAGAAATGACAGAAATGAATGCATGAGCTAGTACAAAATAGCATGCTAACCAAAGGCACCCACAGATCAGCTTCAGCCCCTTCTCAGCTCTTGCCTAAAAGAACTGTAGTCTTGTAAGCTGCCATCCTCCAAACTATATGAAGAGAAAAAAGGGAAGGTTTGTTCTCTGCCAGTGGGAAAGGAGGAGGAGAGGGGAACCTCATGAGACAACAACATCCAGGCTGAACTGGATGGAAAAGAGATCAAAGCAATGAGCTGGAATGGGAAGAAAGGACACAGGACACTGACACAGTATACTCCTGGGAATGGTGGGAATTGAACTAAAAAACTGAAAACCAAAAAAGCATTGAAGGCACATGCCAGCCCTTCCACGTCCTGTAAAATGCTGTACTGTCAGAGTTTCGGTTCATGATTTGTCTTATGCTTTGTTGTATTGCTTACTGCCTTCCTTTATACTTAGCTCCACCTACATCACTGGGAGTCCTTGATGAGTAAAGTACCTCTAAATATGAAAACAGATGAAATTAAAATGGCTTATACACAGACTTGTACCATTTTAGCCCAAATCCATTAAAAACCTCATTACAGTTAAATTGGCATAAACCTCTGTGCCAATGATCTTCAGCTGATTTAAGCTGCATCAATATAAATCCAGTTTCAATTGATTTAGGAGAGTATAGGCAGAAATGCACTGCATTTCACAAACTGATGTGAAGACATACTCTCATTGAAATATTAAAACTTATGCACTCAGTCTTTTCATATTCAGCTGTGGGGTTTTTGAACTTTTACCATTTTGCATTTTACAACGCCTTACAGGGAGTGAAAACAAGTAGTTTTGGAGCAGCCAGGTCAACAGCCTTTTGATTCATCAACTGAACCTTTGTGCAACCACAGAAGCTTCAGCTTTATTTTATAAAATTCTAAGAACAAAGGAGAAGCATAATATTTCTTCTACTTACCCTGCTTTGAACTCACTATTAGTGTCTGACTAAAGCTTTTTTTTTCACAAAAGGCATTTAGCCTTTAGTTGAATACACTCTTTTTTGTAAAAATAATGAAAGCCCATCATCTAAGATGCTTACTCCAACAGTAAACTGTCCTGCCTCTTAGAATCAAATACCTCATCTCTAATTTGAGTTTCGCTGGCCTTCACTTCCAACCCTCAATTCTTATTGCATCTTTTTCTACTCAACTAAATACCTTTGCAGTTCTAAGCAGTCCAGTTCAAGTTAATAGCCCTTGCATAGACCTGCACATCTCAAATGTGGGTGACACTCAAGGTTACCAGTCGTCATCACAAGTAGCACTTTACTTCCCACAAGCAGGAGTGAGAGAACCATTTCTCAGTCGAGGAGCAAGGGTGGCACAATTAGGACTTCTGCAAACATAGATACAGCAGTAGTTTTGCATTTCAGAACTCAAGGCACACTATACACACATACACATCCTGTACGTTTCAGGTGCATTTGGTGCCACTCCCCAAGATCCTGACCAGCAATTCAGAGGACAATGGTAAATGCCATCAAACTTTGATGCTCAGCTACTTTTATTGCTCGCTCTTCCACCTTTCCAACTACCTGTTTCTAGCATAGGCTGGAGGCATGTAGCTGGGAGGAGGCAGAAAGGAAGCATCCAGCAAACTGCTCTGTTCTCTGGCAGGAAGAAAAGAGGGATTTTCAAGTATGATTGCTCTCATCTCTTCTCATGTACAAGGTCCATATCTGCAGTCTGTATGTGCAAAAATTACCCTCTCCCCCACTATTTTCTCCCCTCCTTATGGATATGAAAAATAAAAAAAGCAGTACTGGAAGAAAGGGAGGTTGCCCTGACCATGAAGGAACTAGACATGGCTGAGTCAGTTGAGAAGTCTGTCAGATTGCCTGCACAATCCCAGATAAGTCATGTAATCACTTTGCGCTCAAGTTCCCCACTACAGTAGTTACTTGGTTTACATGGCCTGTTTGTGGCCAGCTTGAAGCAGTCTAATGTTATCAAAGCCTACCTAATATAACGCTGTGAGGGCAAATGCAGTTGTGGTCTTGAATTGACACAGTGTAATGTTTAAAAAGAGGATAGAAAAATATTGCCCCTCATGGGCTAGCAGTGATAAATTATGCAGTCCTCCTTCCAGCCTCTCACATCTGCAATAGCTACAGTAGAACCTTAGTCCAAACACTGCTCTCATTTAGCACTGGAGCTGTCAAGACAGTCTCAGCTTTAATGTGAGATTTCATGAAAAATAAATTTGACAGTTTCTCCAAGCTGAAAGGCCTCTAACCATGCCTCCAGCCTGCTAGCCATAGTACTTACATGCTTTGTGAAATTTGTGTTTCACATCAAGAAGGGTAGATGATGGAGGTATCTGGAAAAGAAAACAAAATGCATGCAGATTAATTTTTCTGTCTTCTTCACTCTCGGATCCCTTCTCCCCTCCTCTAATGAAGAGATGATTCAATTTATCTGCAAGTTCCTTAGGCAATAATGAAGCAAATCAGCAAATTTGCTCTGACATGTTGATATGTTTTTAAGGATTGTCCACATTTGATTTACACATTACCTGGGCCACCTCTGCTTGGCCAATGGAAGGGTAAAATCCCAAGGGTCAAGACGGAAAGCTGCTGGCCCAGCTTGAGGCACTAACTGGCCCCAAGATCAAACCAGTGGGAAAACCTGAAGGGTTAGCTTTAAAGTTAGGTTCAAGCATGCTGGGGCCTGGCTCTTAGAGATATGTAAAGGCTTTTCTGAGGGGCCTGTAGTAAAGGTGGCAGGTTCCGTCCTTTCTGCCTAAAATGAGTTTGCTTCTGCATGCTGTTGTTCATGTGCACTGAAGCAATTCAGGTGTCACAGTGTTAGATGGCAGTCTGGAGGCCTTTTAGGCTCTATTTTATTATGTATATTGATTTCTTAATACACTTGGTACAAAGTATCTGAGAAACACAGAATTTACTAGACCAAAAGACTCGGAAGTACCTTGCATTTACAAGGAGAGGCAACGGAATGCTTCAGGAAGTAGTATGCTGAGCTCAAGCTCAGGGTGATCAAGGTGGCAGGAGGCAAGGGTCTGGACTTAAACAAGACCTTTGCAGTTGACAGTGATTTAATACTCTATATTGTTCATTTAAGCACAGAGACTGAGAAGTAAATGGAACTGTGTCTTAACCATGGGGATCTGCTTTGGCTCTAGCGAGAGATCTCATCACTGCAGTCAGACAGCAGAATGCAGAAAACCACCTTCTCTGGAGACTCTAGGCACCTGCACAGCATAGGCTAATACCAGCATGAAGTGGCGGTGACATACAGCAAAATCTTGAGGAGTAGCAGAATTTCTTTGGGCTGAGGTAGAGAAACAGCCATGGCATCATTTTCCCTGGCTGGGCACTCATCACCTGGTTCACTCCAACTCCAGCTTCCCTCAGTCTAACTGGAACGTTGCCATTTCCTGATGTAGCCTCCTTGGCAGTTACACAGGAACCCAACAGTTCTGCTCTGCAGAAGCTTGCCTGTCTGTTCCCACCTGAAGATTTCTATGAGGTTTTCTGGGCAATCCAATTCCATATTAGTTAGAACTCATACACTTAGGCATTAATCAATGTACTGAGCCTTGCTCGGATCTTGGCACCATCTTTAGACTGTAGCCCCGCTTCTTCCAAATGTGATTAGTGATATTTATCTATCTATCTATTTTACTTTTTAGTGATATTAGTGAATTGTGACAATAACCATGCATACAAAATAGACAAGAACGTAAGGAATTCTGCTAGTAGAGATCACTCAGCACCTTAACATAGGTTGTTTTGCTGAAAGACTGAGTCTGGAGAAATACTCATGTAAGAAAATCGCTGACTCAAAAGCAACAAATCAGCACAGAAAGAAAAGTTTTGCTCTGATATAATCTGACACCCCACACAAATATACAATATATGTGCCATTAGTGCCTAGGAGTAAGTCAACTTGCTTCCAGTAATAATATGAACAGGCAGAGCGCTTAATACAGATTTCAATGATCTAAAGCTGTAAAAAAAATATCTCTGCTAAATGGTATGTAAAGTTCAGATTTTTCCTAGCTTTTTCTTTGGGTTTGGATGAGAACGCTTTCTTTTCCACAGTTACACAGGGGTTTACTGGGCACTGGAAAAGTCCTTATTTGCAGAAACTGCTCTAAGTGAACCTCTGCTTAAACCCTGACTTGTCTCTCTGATGCACCTGTTAAGCGATGCCAACTCCACCTAAATCAGGGGCTGGACTCCCTGAAACCAAGCACATACCCTTTCCCCCTCCCCACCATCACCAAGGTCTGCGTTGCACCCAAACCATGTTGAATAGTACTGGGCCAGGAGAGGGACATTGCCCTTGGAGTTTGTGAAGCCAGCTGGGGTCCCTTTTCTTCCCAGCTATGGGGAACAATAGAAGAAGCCATCTTAACTTTCTAAATTCAAAAAAGAAAGAAAACATTTTATCTGTATTCATTGCACTTAAGTCATTCCACACAACATCCACGCAACAGCACATCTTCCATAGTCTACATGTGCCTTTTTTTGTAATGTGTACAACCACTGTGGACTTGAATATGGGAGATGGAGGGGGGAGGGGGGGGGTGCATGTTTTCAAATCCTCTAAAAATATCTGACATTGCTTTCTCACACCTTGTAGTCTCACACCTGTGAGGTCTGGAGCCCAGAATCCATCAAATATGGATGCAAGTGCTGCTAGTTGGCAACGACCACACGGCACACAAGACTGCAGACCAAAATCTGTCATGTGTCCTAGCACAGGGCAGGTGTGCAGGTTATCAGAGCTAGCATTGCCAGCTCAAGGACGGGGATGGTCTTTTCCAGTGTGATGGAGGATCATCTGGCTTTCTAAACACAGTGTAAGTCACATTACTACAGGGCCTGCATCCCTGCAGGAGATCAGCATCTCACCATGTCAGGTTCTGGGGAAGAGTAGCCAGGGCCAACCCGTGCTCCAGAGAGCTGATCATCTGATTAAGTCAAGGGAAGCTGAAAGACTGTTAAGCTGAGCACGCTCACAGAGCAGCACTAGCTCAAAACAGAGCCCACGGTCTCCTCTCCTGCACTCCTGAGTAGGTGTTGATTTCAGGGCAGCACTGCTTTCAACCAGTGCAAATTTTCTAGTCCATCCCTTCTTAGCAACTCTACCTTTCCATCTCTCTCCCATTTTTCAACCTGAGGCTTTCAGTGCTTTCTCCCCTCCAAATCCAGCTATGCCAGCCATGGGATTCATAGCACCTCACTTCAGCTATCAAAGAATTAGTCTAAGCTTGTGTTTTAGGTCTACCTATATAACCATTCATGCACCTTAGGTGTTTGAAAGTTACAAAGTGCCTGTCAGGATCTGTGCTTACAATGGCCTGCTGCAGCAGAGGAACCAGTGAGTGTATCCATGTGGTGTGATGTGAACCGTCACACACCACCTCCCCTACATCCAAAGCTGGTGCTTGAACCCACGCAGCTGCAGCTGGGGGAGACTGTGCTCTGTACGACACCTATGAGAGAGGCAGAGCTTATTAGCAAGAGCACTGCTGTGCCTGAGTACATCCAAGCTGCTTTAGGCTACAGCTGGTTAAATTCCTGCCAGCTCAGGCCCAGGCAGAGCATGTACTCGGTTGGTTAGTCGCAGTCTGGCAGCTCTGCATGGCACCACGCTGTACGGGCTGCATGTGCCCAGGGAAGGCCTGGAGCACACATCCAGCCAGGAGGGCACGAAGACATTTGTTTTATGGGCCAGCTGGCTTAGAGAAGGACCCTTCCACTTGAGACAAATTACACAGATCGCAAGTTGAAAAATAACACAAATACCTTCCTCTTCAGAATGGGCTATGACATAGAGGAATCACAGTGTCCTTTCCCAGGCAGAATAATGAGGCTATAGCCACAAAAGAATGAAATACATTTTTTTATGATCTTGATAATTCTGTGTCCTTTTTGTTAAAGACCTCATAAAACAACCGGTGAAGTTATAGATTCTAATATTGATCAATGTGAAGATGGATGCTGAGACATCAGCTTACTGTTAAGAGTGTCCTCTTCTTGGACCATTAATTATCTTTTGTTCTTTTCATTGTACATCAATATGAGCTAAAGAATTGTAAGGACTGGAACAGCATCTGCTCTTATTATCCTCTGTGCTAACTGAATAAAACATCCTGGAACATTTCACTGTAATTATTAGTCTTACACTTTTAAATTATTTCTGAAAGTGTTATAACCTTCCTTTTCCTCTATTTCAGCACTTTTCAAATACACAAAGGGAAAACAGAGTGAAAGACCACCCTTGCTTTATTTAAAACAAGATGAATTTCATTGTAAAAACACCTCTTACTTGGCACACCTTCTGTGTCTGATGGTCAAGTCAGATTTCCCTCCAACTTCTTAACTTGTAGTCTAACAATATAGTTAGCTTTCTAGTAAGTTGCTATCATGTTTAAGGTTCAAGACTACTTTTTCTTCACAAAAAATTTTTATGAAGAAATGCAGATTTTACAGGTGTGGGTTGCATTCATTACATTTTTCATACAGAAAAGGATGATTTAAAAACCTCAAATCCTGGTTTTCTGTACCTTCCTAGCAAAAATACTTTTAATTTCCATTCGAGGCAACTTTTCATTTTTTAGGAATTCAAGAATGAAATGACCTTCTGGGTCACGCATTCCAGTTCTATCCTTCCATTTTGCAGCAATGCGCAAAGCATCACATTTCTTTTTAAGATTTAAAATACTATATTAGTAACTTAGGCTATGACTCAAGAAGAGCACTAAGTGGAAGATATTATGGGAACTTAATACTGCCTTTTGTGAGTGCAAGCTAATCAGATAGTTATCCATTTTCATACCTCTTTCACATTTGTAAGTCAAGGAATTATAACAAATCTAGTGATCTGTGTGTAATTGCATCACACAATTTTTGCACTAAAGAATTATTTTAGGGGTTAGAGGCTAGCAGAATATCAATAAGAATTTGAATAATAGAATTTTAGCAAATAAGTGATCTTTCACTCAACATTTCCCTTCGAATGTTTTTTCTCTTTGTGACATGTCAGTACCACTGCACTGCTGAGTCACCTACCTTCCAACAGGCAGACATTTTCCATAATTGCAGAAATTCAGAAATTCTGCCACTCCAGCTGCTCATTAACCACACACGGCCCCATCTTCAGACAGGGTATATTTGTTCAAAAGGGTGACATCAGCTTACTGCAGCTGAGGATCTGACCCCAAACCAGATAACCAGCTAATGGGAAAGCCAGGTAATTTCCAAATTCAGCACTCAACAAAGACTTCACCATTACTGCTTTTGCACCCTGTCCTTGCTTCGGGACTGTGCTGTATTATTATTAATCAGCAGCATTGCATAGAAAGTTAATCAGGAAAACACCTGTTCTAATTGATCTCCGTGTTTTGTGAACTTGGCTTTTAGATCAGATTACTTTTTCTTATTGTTAATTTTCAAAGGCAGTATTAAAAATTGGGTACTGTTTTACTGTAACCTCCCTCAGTGTGTCCCACACTGCTCTCTTTTTAGCTTGGTGAACCAGCACGCTGGCCATGTCCAAAAAGATATAAATAGATTACATAGAAGTAACTACATATAGACAAGTGTTGTCAGCAGCTACACAAAGGCTTTATATGGTATTTAATATTTTACTCAGTAGACTGCAGTGAACTGCCTACCAAAGAGCTAGCTCTGATCTCAAGCCAGTCTTTCCAGAAACTGGAGATACTCAAAACTACGGGTTTAGCTCAAGTCGGTTCCAGTATATGTGAGTAGAGGGCTGTATCTCTTAGATTATTATGTGGTCACGTGAACTTTAGCATATAAAATAATCCAACTGACTAATATTTCCAGTGACTATGGGTCAAATTATCTAAGAATACACATAACCACATGCTTGCTGGATGCAGTCATGTAAATTTACACTAGCCAAGTTTGTCTCTAAAGATGTTATATTGTTTTTGTACTGCTAGCTGGGTACTTACACAAAAAAAATCCTCTCCTTTTGCAAGAAATTTTCTGAAAAAGTGTCAGACACGAGAAAGCACTTTTTCTCCCTCTGCTAAAGATGAGAGTGGAAGTAAAGAGAATGCAATCCATTAGCAGACAGAATTGAGGCCATGCCTCAATTTACAGAATTCACCATGTTCACCTATTTCTGAGCAAATCTGACTAGAATTGGTATGACTCTGTGCCTTCTGATCTTTTGTTAAAGGGAACTGAGTAAGGTTGTTTTATTCACCTTAAGAGCTTAACAGCAGAACCAGTCAAGAAGCCTCTGTCATAACACATTTTGACCAGGGAAATGGAATTGTTCTGGCAAAACTCTGGATGTGTAAATTTGTATTTATTTCAAATTTTTAAAATGAAATAGAAAAAGGGGCTTTTTTTAAACTCCTGCTTCAGTAACATGCTGAAAATTCATTTCATTGTGTTATTTTCATCTCTTTTTATTTCTCATTGGTACGAACTTTCATTACTTTTGCATTATTTTATGACACATCAATCATGATAGTGTAAAATAATGTAACATATGGCTCTCATGCCATGGAAAATAACCCAATAGGAAATAATATTCAAATAAATGCACTATTAAGTTGTAAAATAAATTGCACTTGAAATGAAATATTTACTGTGTCACAATGGATTGAAATATTCCAAAATTAATTTTTAATACAATCTTTCACAAATTCTACCTCATCAAAAATTCAAGACTCATTTTTTTCAGTGTGATTTGAAAAGCAAACAATATTTGGAATACGCACTTAAAAAAATAATTTAAAAAAATTGACCAATTCTTCTCAGGAAGAAAGTAAGGTTTAGCGTTTTGTTCAGATTTTGATTGCCAGTCATAGCACAGATTAAGCATATAGCTTAGCTGTAAAATCTCTCTAAATTTGTCTTCCCTTTTCTATCAAATGGCTGTAGAGGTTTATATTTGCTTTTTTTATACCTATGCAGACTGCTAACATTCAAAATGAAGCAGTGCACCCGAAAAACTCAACCAGTTCTCAGCACAGGATGGTCACAAGCTATTTGGGGGACTGTATGAAAACAAAAAGCAAGAGTGAGACAAACCAACTGAAAAGAAAATTCACAGGAAGACATGTATTGGGAGAACAAGTGGTAGCAGGGCTAATAAAGCCTTACTTTCTACTAATAAAGTACCTCAATGCCTTTTCCACATGCCCCATATTCCTTCCCTGTCTCCTATTGATGTTTCCACTGGGCAAGCAACTGGGGCTGTTTTGCTGCCATGCACTTGCTGATTGCCCAGTCCGAATGTGCATGATGAGCTGACAGCTGCCTACTGGCGTAGAGCAGGGTGAAGGCTGCACTCTGCCTCTGCTCCCTGCTCTGAAACACTGTGCTACCGAGCCACTAGCTTCCATTAGACAAACAGGAACTCCGTAATCTTTTGAGGGTTGGTTTTTTTTCTTTCAGCTGTATTGAAATTTGGCCAGTAGGTCCAAAGTTATGTTGGGCAGAGCAGGCAGGGAAAGATGGAGAGAGAGCAAGCCCCCTGTGGTCCATGCGGGGAAGTATGAAGCTGAGAAGCAGAAAGGAATCAGAAACAAGGGTGATATATCAGAACAATTAGACATCATTAGGTCAGTTAGAAATCTAAGCACTTTTCACAATACCAAGTGCAATGAAGAGATGCTTGCTGTACTTCTGGTACAGATTCTCTGACTACCACAATTTGTCCGCTTGTAGCACAAGAGCTGTATATATTAAAAAAGAAAAGCTTGCATTTTAAGGACTTTTTAAAATCCAAAATTGTTTAAACATAGACAGATATGTTATAATAATGGCATTAATACACACTGCTAGATATTTATAGATCTATTACTACATGGCTCAGGTATTTTTTGAAGAATCACAGGTCTGATTTCAGAAAGAACCTGAAGCATATTCTGATGGACCAATAAATCACAGGCAGGAGTACTTTAATGCTACAATAATGCCTATATGAGATGCCATTATACACCTGAATTTCCATCATGGGTTGTGCTGATTAACTATTAGACTAATAAAACACCTACAGCTCCCTATGGTCTTATATTGCTCTAGTACATTCATAATTTGCAATAATCTGTGAATTATCTTTGATGCAATAAGGCAAATGTGCAGCTGGGGTAAAATGTCATAACTGTGTTGGGAATGAGGTCATTTTCACACTGGCTGGGAATCTGTCTCTACAGATACACTTTTGGCAATATTCACTGCTCCGGTAGCATAGCTGGCTTTTACTGTTGGCCAGAATGGCTTATGTTCATGAAGAGCTGGAGTACCACTGGTATCTAAAGAATTCATGCTCTTGTTTTCGCTGAACTTTTAATCAAGCTTTAATTTTTTGGATCATTTATTATTTCACTCTTTCTTTCTTCTCTCCCAGGTGTAGCCTTTTCTATCTAAAATAAGAGATGTATAAAACCTGTCATTTAAAGGCATTTCTAAGTGTTGAAAATTAGTATCAGCTGAAGTATTAGTCTTCTGCAGTATCTTCTGTAATTCTTCAAATTACAATTTACAAATGCTAAATGCCCTAAAGTTACCAGCTTCTCCTCTTCCCAGTCTCTCTCTTCTAGATAAATCAAAGTCCTTTTCTCCATGTATTCCATGTAAAAAGCCATATTGAAACAAGAATGGTGACAGCAAAAAGCAAGCAGAAATTAATATGTCTAGTTGCCTCTTTTCATCTGAAACTATCTGTAGCTACATTGACATTAAAATGATGTGAATTTCTAGTAGAGCAGGAAGAAATGTGTGTAATGCATTGCTTCAACAGAATTTGAATATGTTTACCTACTTTAACACATGTAACTAATAACTGAGGAGGAAAATACTACTGTCATGACCTCCAGCACTAGGGGGTAGGCATAAGATTCAATTCTAATGAGCAAGAAAACACATAGATTTTATAACATATTTGTAAATGTAATGTATTTTCTTGCAGTGCCTCCCAGCAGGGACCAGATCCCTGTTGTGCTGGATGCTATGAAAATATACAGTAGAAGACACAAGACGCCATGAAATCCTCCTTCCAACAGGAAGTAAAAAAGAGGACTTCCACAGCAATAAGCCTACATCTAGCTAGTTGTGTGTCTGTGTTCCTTCACCCGTATTGCTCTGGGAATCCCTAGTTTGCGGGACTCAGCATCAACGGGTGGTCTTACCACAGAACCCCCTCCTTTGACATAGCCGGTTATTCAGTTCCTTCAGGCATCTTTGGCATCAGAGGCAGGACACCTCTAATGATAGATTGCTTGAATGAGAAAGATGATGATCTTAAAAGTCCTATGCATGAAATGAGGTCGCTATGGAAGTGCACAGGTTCTGCTCATTCTCCACAAGGAAGAACAGAGAGTCCTGTGAAGTGAAATATCATAATTGCAAGACTTAGGAAAACAAAAAGACTATGCAAGGCAATGAAAATATTAATCTCTTTCCTGAGAAAGGACTTCTTTACTATACTTGCCTAGAATGACACAAACGAGGAGATTCTGATGTAAAAGCCATTGTCCTGGTACTGGAAAGAGTTGCTTTGCAGTTTCATTGCCTACTTTAATGATTGCATTTGCTGACCTAAAATGAATGTGGTATGTCTAACCTCCAAGTCATGACGTGAGAAGTTATTTTTATGTGCTAGAGATGACTATGCAAAATAGAGCTGGTGATGACTGTTCTTCTCGGCTGCTCACTTTCTGTGACAGAGCTGCAACCCACAGGCGAAAGTAATAGATTTCTGATACTGGAGATACCATTTCTGCATGTATCTGATTTTGCTGTCATGTCAGTGTAAATCCACTGTATTATTAAGCCATATCATGCAGATACAAGGACACTATTGTTTTAGGTGCTTTACAAACAAAAAAAAACTTGTGAACTCCTTTAGAGGCAGACAAGCCTTTCAGAGTAATCAGAATAAGCCCTAATCCATCTTTGGCAAAAGATGTATTAATACATATACTGTGTAATATTTAACAGCAAGAAGAGTTGTATGTATAAGTTACTGGATTGATGACTAGACTTGTGTTACGCTGGGCATGACAAAACTGTATAACAAAAGAACAGGCCCTACACAAGTTTTCTTTAATTTAAGAAAAATAACAATGTTCACATGACTTTCATTGTAGGCATTGCATGGCATGCCTACACTCACAAACATACAGTTTAATGTTCCTACAGTATATATACAGTTAACCACAAACATTTAACTATCAGTAACTGGGTTTTCTGAAGAGATTTCAGCAGGAGAGCACACTGAGTGCATGGAGGGCTGGTTTAAGGAACAGCAGGAAAGTAGCTTCCATCATCTTTGCAGCACACCAAG
Source organism: Burhinus oedicnemus (assembly GCA_008921705.1). Taxonomy (NCBI): domain Eukaryota; kingdom Metazoa; phylum Chordata; class Aves; order Charadriiformes; family Burhinidae; genus Burhinus; species Burhinus oedicnemus. The sequence continues at coordinate 850,881 of VFFE01007252.1, read as the reverse complement.
AAAAGAGACTCTTTCCTGCACACCTTCAGAAGCAACATCTCTTCTGTAGGCCTTAATAAGTTTTCTGGAAAGGAGGGCCACTGTATAGCAGACAAAACCTGAGTTTGCACCTCTGCTTATAGCTTAACTTGCAAAATCATATAGTACAAAACTACTGAGCTCTGAGGCTTTTGATGGGAAAAAGCTTTCTTTGCTAGTTTCCCCAAAGGTGATTTATTCTGTAAAAACTACATTGTGTAACACTTTCTGCCTTAAAAGCAACTCATGCAAAATTAATTACATTGCACTATGTTTGTGGAAAAATACATTTTACTACAGGTTAATTTGAAGAAAAAAATATTATGCAATGAATGCTATAACAGAAACAGTTATGAGCTGCCTTAACAGCATTTATAAATCAAATCACTGCACATCAATAACTTTAAAACTAACCTACATCAGGCTTTTGGAATAATGTACAAGTAAAACAGTTTCTGAGTAGCTATGTATTTTTCATAAGTTGTGGCTGACAATGAAAAATGTGGATTATTTGTTAAAAAATACAAAAAAGAATTATTTTCTTTCATTTTTAAGACTTGATGAATTTTGCATATTCTGTTGTTTTCTATAGCTTTTCGGAAGTAATACAGGAGTCAAACTCTTAGATATTTTGGGATTCCTTTTCATTGAAAATATTTCTTACATGCCCTTTCCTCTTTACAGACAGACAGGAATTTCACCAATAGAAATTAATAAACTGTGAGGAAAAGGGACTTCTGATCATCTAGGCTCACCTGTTGTTTTACACTGACCAAAGAAGAGGTTTATTCCTTGCTGAATACTTCTTTCAATCCTTGAGCAAGAATCCTGTACAACTCATGTTTCAACTACAAAACATCTTGAAAAATTGCAGCATTGATTTGCACGTTCAAGAATCTGAAGATTCACCCACAAGATGCCCAACTGTTACTTATCACCCCTTGACTGACTGTCAAAACATGGGCCAGATTTCTTGGCTAAATTTGCCTAATTGTGGCTTTCAGCCACCACCTCTTGTAAGGCCTTTGCCTGCTTGGGTAAACACCTTTTTGTTCTGAGAAATCCTCTCCTGGGCCAGGGAGGGATCTTGGGTCAGGCAAGACGCTCTGCATACAGCCGAGCCATGCTGTGCATGAGGACACGCGTGCCTCCCCAAGGAGCAGGAAGACCCAGAACTCTGTCATTCACACTGACCCGCACGCCTGGGCTCTTGCCCTCTCATGGGCAGTGCGCAGAGCCGGAGGCTGCTCGGACATCTCCTCGAAACTTCAGTGCCTTTTGTCCCACTGCTGCCATCACATCAGAATGCAGATACCTCTGCTCACATGAGTACAGTCCCAGTACAGCTCCTCTGAGCATTTACATAGTGCTTTTAAGGACAGATAGACGGGGTTGTAGCCTAGGTTTAAATTAGCTTTCCCTACTAACTCCTTTTTGAAGCCTTTTTCCAACTGTCAAAGGTAGCCCCCTTTTGTCTATAAATTGCTGGTGCTTGTTGTCCTGCCAGAAGCAGTCTGAGAACATTTTGTAGAATAACTGGAAAAAAAATTTTGAGACAGGTTTGTGTTTCCTCCCTTCTCTCCCCATCCCCAAAATCTGAAGCCTCTTCTCTATGATGTTTCACCTCAGTATTAATTTCTGTACCAAGAGTAAATCTGGGGAAAAAGATCTCACACTTTTAAATTCCTTAAGTAACTAACTCACTGGAAAAGCTCATGTGCACCAAACTACTTGCATAATGTCATATCCATAGCAGAGAGAGTCCTCAGAGCAGGTTGACAATATTAAATAAAAGAAATTATACTCCTATAAAGAATTTTATGTTCAAAGTATGCATGTGCAAAATGAACTGCCAGTGTTGCTGACTCTTGTGAATTTACTTCGAGTTTTGCAAGATTAGGTATTTTCCTTCAAGACACACTTCCTGGAGGGGATGACTATGAGACAAAATGTCTGGGGTTTTCCTCTTCTACTACTTTCTTTCAATATTTTTTTTTCTGCCTTTCCTGACTGTGGAAAAGCCTGCAGTATGATGTGAATGTATCTTACAGGCTTAAAAACCAGGCAAATATGTATTTATTCTGTTCCTTTAAGCGATCTTAAAGATGATCAAGACCTTACAGCAACCACTCAGTTCACTTAATATAAGTGACTGATCTTTCCCTAAAGTATAAGATGAGTAAGAAAGACAAAGGAAATAATGATATTTTCATTTTGCAGATGGAGAATTAATTCACAGTTACTTATGCTGGATCCAAAGCCTATTGATGTCAATTGATTGCTTGAGATCACACAGCCGAACACACCTTTTCTAAATTCCTGACACTGCATTGAGCACAAGACATCTTGTCTTTCTAAATACCGAAACTAGTTAGATGTATCATCATTTTTCAGACTTTACAGAGCTCCCACTAATCTGAATAGGATCCATATGTATATGCAAGAGTCTCATAGAAACTAACCCTCTGGAAGCAGTGACTGTTATTTAACCACATAGCATTGATCACTCTGCCTGAGTTTCTGTTAGGTGGAGAAAGAAAGGGATCTTCTCTCTCCATTATAATATAGTTCGTCCCTTTAGATTTATTAATCTGAGAATATTACAAATGTATTTGCTAAATCATAACAGTCTGAACTACTAACAATATGCAACAAGTGTGTAAATACATACATTTTAAAATCTATGGTTCCTATTCTCTCCTATTATAAATCCTGACAAGTAATAATTACATGCAACCCTGAGAAATGAAGCTAATCATAATTATCTTACAAACAGAAAACAGGCATTAGAAGTGTCATGTTCGGTCTGTATCAATGTTATATTTAATTAAGCAGAAGATTATGCATAATCCAGTAAAATGTTCTCATTTGCTCTAACAACCAACTGAAATGAAGTTCAACAATACTAACAAGTGTTCACAGAAGTAAGGAACTCAACTTCTGTACTTTCAGGGTTGCCTTAGGAAGGGATTATCACAGCAAATTAAGGGATTTAGACAGCCAGGTGAATGTGCATTCAAAATCCAAATTCTTTAGGCAGTCTTAGAAATCTCAAACTTGCACTATACTTACACCAATCCCTTGGTACTGTGCCAAAAAAAGGAAAAAAAACTAAAAAAGGTCCATGCTGCTGACCACGGCCACATAAATTGAACATAGATTCCTGAACAGCTGCTTTCAGTTTACAGTTGTTATTGCTCCTCTGTGTGTATTTTACCTCTATAGAGAGAGTACTTCACAATCACAGCTCATAAGTCTCTTTCCACCACTACAGGGGCAGAGTCCATGGTTTGGAGAAGGTATAGAAGATGTTCAGGCTTATCAAAATTCAGAATAAAGAATAAAACACAGGTCTGCTATTGTCCCAGCAGACTACAGTTCTTCCATGGAAGCATTCCTGAAATGTGGCTCTATGCCTAATTCTGTTTCTGTTAATATATTTCTTTTAATGACACTATAGGAAAGGTTAAGATAAGAAACAGACTCAGTCTTTTTTTGGATTCAGTATAGTATTTAGATAACCCTTTTTAATAACTGTGTAAATATCACTAAGTAAATAAAATAATGCAAACACTATCATTAGAACCAGTATTAATAGCCATCATATTTGTTTGACCATTTTGTACATGTTTCCCCTTTGGCTAGATTTAAAAAATCCCAAAAAATAGTTTGTCCCATTAAGAATGAACAAATGAGACATCTACCTTTAACTAGGCATAAAAATTGCAAAAACACCCTTTAAATGATCAAGAACCCTAGAAATCTCATAGTATTCCACCCTGCTTATTTCAAAGGCATACAATTAAACATTTGAAGCAAACTTATCCACCAATTCCAGCTGTTGCCAGTGAGGATAAGGGAATTTTTTATTTTTTCCTTCTAGCAAAGCAGTAAGTATCAAAACTCTACTATGTTACTGAAAAATGTTGTAGTGTAAATAGATTAGGATTCCCATTTTAATGGCATGTAAGAGACCAGGTCTTCTGCTGAGGGACAATGAATCACAAAAGCTCTGATGAAAATATTTATGAAGCATTTTTTCAGCTGTTGTTTACTGTGTTGTAAACTTCCTTCCTACCAGTCCTCTCATCCTACTTATACAATTTGACTGTAGTTTATATTTTTTGATTCACATTATTAAAAAAAAAAACAAAACAAAACATAACAACCCAAAACACCTCTTTTACCCAGGACCCTTTGTTTAAAAATGAAAATTCTTAAAAATTGCCAGGTTCCTGCCCAATCTGATAAGTAGGGTGCAGCTGAGTATGTTTAGCATTGCAGAGATGCTAAGCTTTACAAATGTATTAAAACTGAACATCCATTCTGAAATAGACGTTTAAGTATCATGCTCTGAAATAAACACTGTAATCTAAGTGTCAAGAGACAGCCTAAGGACGTATCTTGAGTCCACAGAGCAGCCAGGAGGTTTAAAAGAAACCAATATTGGATTATTTGTAAAAATGCTGGAGAAAAACAGCCAAGGATTGTGACTAACAAGAAGTTCTGCGCATCTCCCAGAGAAAAGAATAAAAGTATTTCTATTACAGAATAAGACCACAATAGAATGAAAACTAAGTCCCTGAATGTCAGTGTGTGAACGAGGCACATTCCTGGTGTGCTGGAAGAATACACTTACCTTGTCCACAATGCAGATCTGCTTCTTGCTTTGTACATCAAGGATTTCCACTTCAAAGTAAGTGATTTTTGAATGCTTGAGCACTGGTGGTGATTTGAGATGGCCAGCAGAGAGCACAAGCTGAGAGAAGTTGAAAAAAGAACGTGTGTCATTGTGGGACATGGATAGAGCTCCTCCATGAGCTGCAAGATCCCTCTTGTGTTCTGGAGCACTGGGTTTCTGCCTCCTGTGCATGGTGTGACCCAGCAGTAGCAATCGTCATATCAACAGGGGACAGTTCCAGGGGGAAAATGTTTCCTCCTTGTATCAGTTAAATACAATCACAGACTGATGAAACACGAAAGGTCAAGTGGCGTTCCATTTTAAGAGTACTGTCTTATTTAGCAGGAGTGAAAACAATGGCTCTGTAATCCATGTCTATATTTAACCTGCTATTGTGATGTGCTGTATTGCTGATGCTTTTTTTTTTTTTTATTTAAACCAGCATTTGAAACAACACATCTAGAGATTCCCTATTAGAAGAAGTCAGATCTTGAAATTCCAGAGCCCCAAAGGAATCAGGAATGAATGCAACAAATTCCACTGTTATCTACTGAGACAGATGTTTAAAAGCATCCACATATATGCATATGTGTGTGCGTGTGTGGGGGGGCTATGTTTATGATTCTTTAGCCAGATTTTGTAACTAAAGATGCTAACCCCAACTCATAACTAAGATGCTTTATGTCCGTATCACATGACAAACTTCTGTGTAGCTAAAGTCTGAGAAAAAACTCCCTGTTACTTGTTGATGCAGTCATGCAGCCTTTGAGTGCCTTCACTGGCTTTGTTAGTGGAAAGCCCTGACTCTGGGAATGCAGACGTATAACAATATTGGTCACCTAATACAAATAAGGATTAAATTTTGGCTATACTGAAATCACTTAGTGTCTTGCCATTGATGCAAAACAAGCCAGCATCTAAAGAAAAAAATTGTTAGACTTGAACAAGATTATATTGTGATCAAAGAAGTACACCTGTCTCTGAGTTTAGATGAAAGGTGTGCAAGGAACTCCCTGGTGGAGTCAATATAGCAAGCAGAAATTCTGGTATATGCTAGTCAGAACATGGAGAGTGAGAAATTATTGGCTAACTGTAAGGGGTTTGCTAAATACAGCCAGGTGAAGACCACAGAACACACAGGTCCTAAAGTCCAAGTGTGAGACACACTTATTTGAATAGACTACTATAAGGAAACTGTATAAACTGCTCTACAAGACATGAGACAGACTGATATAATATCGTCTTTTAGCCATAAAATCTATGAATCAGTGAGCTGGAATAGCATAGATTAATAAATCTCTAAATTTATTTCAGTTCAAAAGCAGTAAAGAATAATATTGATCATCATGGCTAATTTCTGTGTATATAAGGAACTGGTGTTGCAGTCATTACTGTGAGTATATTTATAACGTTATTTAAAATTATAACATCTGAGCTGCTGCTTCTGAAAAAAAGCTTTTGATTTACTGCAGACATTTAAATTTTATTACTGACCAATGAGCACTTGAATATCTGAACCAATTCCAGGAAAATGCCTACAAAAATATATTTTTATTTTTTCAATCTCAACTAATCATATGCAATTTCAATACTTTGATAAACAACAATCTTTACAGAGCCAAATACTTTGCTGACATAAACTAGTAGGGCTTCCCTGAAGGTGACTGGCCCTTTCCTCACTGTATGAAATTATAGGTCTAGGATTAGACTGCAGCACCATGTCTACAGCAAACATATTACTTGCATATAAGGTGGGTGAGAGCTACTCTACCAAAAATAATCAGGGATAGAGTTACCACTGATAACCTAAGCTCTAAAAAGGAGATGCATAAAAGCAGCGGGGATTTTGCCATTAATGTGACAAGTGCTGCACTTGCTTGAAACATCGTCAATGGGTTTGGATGTTCTGGCTCAATGTGAAGTAATTCAGCCCATTCTATGTAGAAATGCACACAGAAGGGAAACATTATTTACTGGACAAAAGGCACATCTTCCCTTTCAATGCAGTTATATGTACCTCATCTCAGTCCCCAACACTGGAGATGGGGAGTCCCAGCACATAGCGACAAGCAATCAGTCCTATGGTGAGATTTATTGATCCACATTACATGGGTATGAGCTGCTGTTCCTGGAGCTGTGGCAGGGCTAGTAGCCAGCAGTCATGAAGTCCCTGACCTCAGCTTCATTCTGTGACTTTGAGAGGAGTCAAAGAGCACTCAGCAAGAATTAAATCATCTCTGACAGCTTCAACACACACTGAATTTCCTGCCATATAAGGGGCCGATATTTTTGAGGGGCCATGAGGATGGGCATAACTCTTCTCAAACTGTGGCTCTACCTCCTCTCCTCACTTGGAACTTGGCTGACATGAGCTGTTTTGCAGACAGGCAGGCATTTTGTTAAGCCATCCTTCTAAAAGGCACTTTTTCCAGGAGGGAGGGAATGCCTACCCTGAAAGCATGCAGCAGGGACATAATTTCTGGCTAGCTGAACTGCTGATATTTTCACAACAGAAGCAACACCTGTAGTGGACTTTATGTACCCTTCTAATACAGTATCTTGAAACAAACATCAGCCCATGCAGGTCATGACAAAACAGGTAACAAAGCACTGGGCAGGGACTAAGACTTAGCATTCAGTTTCTGCTTATGACACTGATTTCCTGTGAGGTGTTAGGGAACTGCTGTTTTTCCTGCATTCCCCTTCCCATTCCAGATGCCCTCTCTTGCATGAGGATCTCTTGCACTATGCATTTTGCAGACAGCCTGGCACAAATGGATTTCACAAGATCTCAGTGGGGCCTTAAGGCACTTCTGAAGTTCCTTTTCATCTTTGGTCATGTTTTGTACACCTCCTTCCCCAGAGAACTGGTCATTTCCTTTCAGTCTGCAGAATGTCAACTGTTAAGTCAGCAGCAGAGGGTCATCTCTGTCAGTCCAGATGCTTGTCAACAGCCCCTCACACATCGCTTTTCTATCACACACACTTCGAATGCTTGGTGGTAGCAGGGTTATTCCTTTCCTACCAGCTCTGTGATGCCAAAGAACAGAACAATGCCCCCAAGACACAAGACTCCAGAGCCCAAAGTATGAGGGGTTCGGTACTGCAGGTCATGTGGCCTAAAGCAAAGCAGATTCCCAAGGTCACACATACTCACATCATTTGGAGATTCTGCAATTCATTTTGCTGGGGAAGGAGTCGCTGGGACCAAGCACTGCAAACAAGCAGTGAGATCCCCTTGCTAAAGGAGGTCTGAACCGATCCTTTCACGTGGTACACACCATGCCTCATGGCCTCACCACCCTTGTTTAGTAGCTGTGCTGCCCAGACGGCTGGTACTGCGCCTGATCTAATCAGTGCTGCTCCACATCTCCCCATTTCAATCTCGGATTTAATGTTTTCAGAGCCAGGCAGGAGTGTACGCTTTCAGTCTTTTTTCATGCAACTGTCCAAGGAAGGGTTTAAGAACCTGATACAATGTACTCATTTGGAAAAACACTAACAATAATTTGTTTGCCTCCTGGCTTCATCTGGCTGAGAGTTTAGGAACAGGTTTACCAGATTATTTTGGGGGGTAATGCTTTTTAATATTTGGTTTGATTCTGTTATCCATATTATATTAGTAACAACTAGAATGCATTTCTGAAGCATAGCAGAAATATAAGCATGCGAGCCTAGCTGTTAGAAATAGATTTAAGATTGCAGTGTATAGTATGTGAAATCTGATAGCTTTATTCACAAATACTGTTTATAAGGACTACATTGTAAAAAAAAAAAAAAACCAACAAAAAAACCCAACAAAACCAACACCAAAAAAACCACTGCATGAACCTCTGGGATCTCCTTGCCTGCACATGCCTACCTCAGCAGCCTCAAAATCAATTTAAAGCATTATATCTACATGTGCGTACACACAAAAAAATCCACTTAGAAGAAGTTCCGCAGTGTTACTACTAAAACTACTTGGTCCTTTAACTTTCTCTCTTGAAGCTAAATCTCTTAACAAAAAAGTAATGGACAGGACAGAAAGGCACAGAAGGAGAGTGCACTCACTCTGTAACACAAAACAACCCTAAAGGTATTTTAAATAATACCGAAGTCAGAACTAGACCTCATCAGTGCTAAGGGACAGGGCAAAAGTGCTATACACCCATGTTCCTCCCCTTCATCTATAGTGGCAGGGCTCCTCAGCAAAGGGTGACAGCCTTTCTGACCCTGTGAGCTGTGCAATGGAAACATTACACGGCCAAAAGCTACAAGCCTCAGGTCACATCCTTCAGAGGCTGTGAGAAGGGACAGTCCAGGGAACAGCTTGCAAGCAGGACCCAGAGATCCCCAGTGAACACCTTGTCCCTGCAGGAGAAGTTTTTACCACCAGCTCTTACACCAATGGAGTTTTGCCAGCTGTTTAAAATCTCGCTCTAGTAGCCTAGCTTTATCCTTCTGGCTTTGAAAACTGCAAATGTTGACTTTAAACTTTGATGTGGGTGGTGCCAATCAGAAGCAAATTCACAGTGCAAATCAAATCCAAAGCCGGTGCTTGCTTTATCCCCCACAGATATCCACAAGAGAGGTAAGAGAAATAAGCAAAGCCAACAGACAGGCACAGTAATTCTATCTGCAAGAAGTACAAAGTGAAACCTCCACCCCCAGCCCCTGTCGCACACAAACACACACCTACTTCTCTACCAAAATAAGTACAGTGTGATACAGAGCTCGAATCTGATGACAGTCAGAATATATTGTAAGAAACAGCTGTTGGACTGCAGCATAGAAGAAGCCTGAGGAGATGCTCCTGGTGATGAAGAGGCCCAAAGAAAACTTTGTAGGTGGCCTGCTAGATCAATCTTTTAATGTTATTGACAATAAATACTATATCTACAGACATGCAGCTGAGAATTTTCAGTTCTTGTTTAAAGTAAATCAGTGCAAATTGTGCTATTCCTGTTGTTATTAACTCCCATTATTTGAGGCATGTGATGGTGTTTTCCCCTAAATACATGGCATTTGGAAGTATGTGACTATGCGAAATGTCTTTTTTTTTTCTACTTTTCTATTTTGTTATTCTTTTTCATTTAGGTAAATATGTAGCCCTTAGAAACATACAGGAATGTCTGAAAACTTGACCTCAAAAGGTCTAGAAACAAAGATACTTTGCTGTTTTGGTTTTTTCTTCCAAACAAAGTCTATGATTTTTAAGCCTGTCTTGGCATTTTGTAGACTGTCAGGCAGGGAGGTCAACACTGTTCATGTTTAAGTCCTTACATAGGCAATATGCTTTGTAGCCCACTGTTTTCTTTGAGGAAAAGATTAGAAAGCAGTATTAGAAAGCAGGCAAAGAAATGTTGCCCAAACTTGTCCAAGACCTACTTTCAAGGAAAATTCCACTGACCTTTACCTGCAGAATTTTCCCTATAGCATTACACTCACCCTTTAGCATCTCCTTAAGCAGCCTTTGCTTTTCAACGGCAACAAGTGTTTCCATACATTGGCTTAATATGGTGTGAGGTCTCCTTGCTGCATCATCAATTCTGCCTAATAAAATAGCACATCAGTTAACAAAGGTTAGAAACTTGCTTCCAAATGTTTGGCTTCATTTCAGGATTTCACAATAGGATTTGTGCACCCTAATATGCCGTTGCTTACTCGAGGAAAGTCACTGTGATGAGCTCCCTGTCAATCTCAGCACCCATACTCATGCTCAGCAGCAAAGCAAGCAACAAGGCAGCATTTAGGTGGATGAGAGCCCTCAAACATGGACAGACAAAAAGTTTCCATGTATTTCATTGTGGCTTTATATTATCATGCCACTTCACAGTGTAAAGAGAGAGGACCGAGTGGATTAATGAAGGACAGGTGCTTATACCCTGTACTTGGCAGCGATGTAAGATCACTTCATGTCCTCACTTAATTTCAACTGAGTGTGTGTATTACTGACAGCATTTTTTAAATCCCCCTCCTAGAACATACCCTGACGAGATAATGGGTTGTAATTTCACAGGGTAAGATCGCGTAACCACATTATCAGAAGATGATCAGCCACTAAGTAAGGATGATGAAAAGAAATACAGTAAGGCAAAGCCATTTTTCACAAACAGCAGAAGTACAGAACTGGCAAATGCTCTTACAGCTGAGACAAAACGCATTTTCTTTTGTGCAAAACTATTATGCGCAAGATGACGTTGGAGTCACTTGGAATAGTTTCAGGAAAACAAAATGTTATCCAAATATGCAGTTTTCATTGACGCTGAAGCAATTCTAAAGATTTACTCATTTGGATGAAAAGATTTTGAGGTTCAGAAAAATCCGGTCTCTCTAATAATTTCTGACCAGTAGGAGGGAAAAGTAACCTTGACTAGAACACCTACAGATTCCTAAAGGAGCTATTTCAATACAAAAATATTCAAAAGGTTTTGTTTGCTAATGTAGAATGTACAAAAATCCTGAAACCTCAATAATTGTCACAAAATATAATAGTGGTCTTTCATACAGTTCTATCCAGAGATATGTTTAAAAAGTTTACAATGACAAAAAGAAGCCTAACTCCTGTTTTACAATACTTCTTTTTTGTCTGAAGTTCTTGGGGTGATTGGTCTTTTATTACTTTTGAAATGTTATGTGTTATTTCTTCTCATACAAGAAGTCAAATTATTCTCACTCTTTTTCATTTCAGGGCTACATTAATTAGGTTTCTGAAACATCTGTCAGCATAACCTCCTTCTTTCACAAACTTTCAAGTTTTCAGAAAAGTTGCCATTTAGTATGACATTTTTAATATTCAGGCTCAGCCCAAAAATTATTCTTGAGTTAGAAGTAAAATGATCAGTCTTTTTTTACATTCATTTTGTAACTAAAAAATATTCTTGTGACATTTTCTCTCAAACCAGAATGATTTTGAGAAACAGCAGAATTCCTGAAAACTTGGAATTAGACAAGTGAACAAAAGAGGATTTTATTTATTTCATTAGAGCTGTTGTTCAGTGCCAGGTTTTTTCAAGCTTGAAATGTCTGGAAAAATGTTTCCATGCAGCAAAATTAAAAATCAAAGGCAAGCATGCTCATCAGATTGAAGTACTCTTATTTTTTTCTAATTCTTTCCCCTGTTTAGACTCTTCTGCCTATATAGCTAAATCATCTGCCCCCAGACTACTACCATTCTCAGTAACGACCCCAATGAAGAAGCGACCCTACCCTATTTGGGTGTTGTCCTGGGCTAGTGCCTTCTGTTTCATGTTTTGACCATTACTTCTGCCAAGGCTGCATCAGAGAACAGTCTCCTCACTAGTGTTGTTTAAAACAGTACAGGAAATCTATCATATTTAAGGCACTACAGGAAACCCACTCTTTCACCTGAGATCAGACCATTTTTCTGCTAGGGCTGCGGCCAGGTCCAGCACGGAAAGCAGTGCTCAGCCAGGCAGTTCTGCTTGCAGCAGGTTTAGGTGAAAATGTCACTGACGTACTACCGCCAGTTTAACAGGATTGTGCACTCAAGATTACCACCTCATCAAACCTGCCATCCTCATACCTGGAGCCACCACATACCCTGAAATAAACCCTGCCTTTCATCAGGGAATCCAGCCAGACTGGAAGATACTGATAGAATCACGGGAAGTAGTAGCTCCATGGGAAGCCCAGTGGCACATCCACATGTGCTATACTAAATCATGAGAGCTGGCTCTCTCACAAGCTAGGTGAGCAACCTGGCCCTTTTGTTTATGCCTAAGCATGAAAAGGCTCCAGAAACCAGGCACAGAAAGACCTGCCTCCTGACTGCCTCTCTCTTCTTGGGGAACACCCAGCAGATCAGGCTCTCGAGTCCCTTTGTGACTTCAAAGGACATGATCCAGATAAGTACCCCATACTGAGACACCTGCCTCCCCTACACAGGCACAGGGTGTCCTGGTAGCTCAACACTAGACTTTGAACACCTCTCCAGGACCCGTCAGCCTTAGAGCAGAATACTGTAGCACTTGGGTCCCTTTTAGGATCTGGCCTGTGCTCTTATGCTCTGTGCCACAAGTTTGTAGTCAGAGGAGAAAGCAGGACTGACCCGCAGGGGAAGTGAGCTGCCCACAGACATAAAGTCAATGAAACTCTACAGCATCAAGGCATCCTGCCACACACAAGAGGATGGGGCCCATGTAAACTCCAGGCCTCCCCTCACTTCCATGGTTAACCACCAGAAAGAAGTACAGACACAAACAAGTGTGCATTTCATCTATGTAATCATATTATACCACACAGCAACCTGGAATAAGTTGAGAAGAACAGGGTTTTAAACTTGAACTCCAAGGAAAAATGGTACAGTAAGCTCCAGAAATGCTTTTGTGGCTTCTTGTGAAATGCTTGTATTCCTAGTGATGAAAGCATTTTCCACCTGGCTCTCTGTTGCTGTCACATCCCAAATTATTCATGCTTTGTTTTATCACACCAACATTGTCACAGAAGCATTTTAAAGCCAAAAATTTGCTTCTGTGCAGCACTGTTGGCAGGAAAGAGTGTACTAATTTGTGTGAAGTTTGCAATGCACAGACTTCCCTTGTCCTGTAGCAAATCAGAAAAGAGAGAGGCTTGCTGCTTATATTAGTTAGCATGTGACAACTCAGCGCTAAGTAGTTTGGCTCTGAGGACAAGCAAAGCCAAAGCAGACGGTTGCTGCAGTAGACTCTAAAACCTTGACAGGAGCCGATATGTACGCTCAGTCTGCCAAAAGACAGCACTTGTTGCTTGATGCATTAGGACAACAGCATGTCACTCAACACCTCTGGAGTCTGAGTTCCAGTTTAACAGCTCCTAGTCAGGAATGACTGTGACCAGCTTGCAAACAACGTCAGGACAACCACCGTGTGGTTACATCCAGCTGTCAGAATTATCTTTGCTTTAAAAAAAAAAAAAAAAAAAAAAAAGCTGATGCCGTTTGTAGGCTGACAACTGTCTCTGTAAAGCATTACTGCAATTTCCATAGCCATCCTGGGGGCAAGGTCATACAGATAGATGTGACAAGGAGAGCTGTGCCATTTAACAGTCTGGGAAGCAATGCTGCAGGATTACAGGTAAAATATCAGCATGCTTCACCAGGACTTCCTGTTGTGGAAAGCAACTCAGATCCACAGACAGCTTTAAAAATGCTGTAAAATAGATCCCCTGGGTAGAAACAATGTCCTCCCTCTACACCCAACTGTAGGAAGTACTCTAAAAGGCTGAAGGTGCTGCTCATTTATAAGGGTGAAATGAAGGAAGATTCAGCATCACATCTTCTAAATTTACCAGTAGAAAGGGAAAATCCACAGTTGCCTAGCAGGACTTGATGCAGTTATTGCTAGTCCACAAGCTGATGAGATACATAAATTCTTTTTTTTTTTTTACAAATGGGGAAATTCTCCAAGAATCTTGGTTTACCTGTGCTATCTTACAGAAAGAGACTGGAGTATCTGTCTGCATCTGAAAGGACCATTCTCATCAGCCAGGTTGCTAGACATCCTATACAGCCTTAATAAAATAACTGGTCCTGTGTCCTGTCTGAAAAGCAGCAAAGTAGAGCTTTGCTTTTTCTTTCCTGACCATCAGCTATTTTTCCACATGCCCAGTACCGCAAGCTGTCACACATTTGGCAAACCATGTGCTGCTGCAGATGTACTTTGACATAATCCTTGTCTACTGCTCTGTCATGCTGACTGGGAGGTGTGAGTCGACCAGGGCTGCTCGCTGTGCATGTGTGACAGCCATGCTGTACCTTCACAGCCTCTGTCTCTTTTTCTCTCTCTCCAGAGATGCAGACAACTGTGGTCATCACTGCCATAAAAAGACCCTGCTCCAACTTACTTTCTGCTGCGACTTTCCACTAAGAGCAAACCAAAGCCCCACAGATGCTGTATCTGAGTCCATCCAGTTTAGCCGTCTTTGTGCCAGAGCTCCTGGCGTTATGTCAGGCCCAAGAGGAATTGGCTGTGCCTCCAAGTCTCTTTACAGATAAAGAAACTGCTTTGCCATTACTGCTGGTAATACAGAGGTATTTGGGAGTTTCATTCTGTTCTCAAAAAAACTGATTTTACATGCAAAAGCACAACAGCCAAGAACAGACATGGAAAATTACTAGTAAAGAGACTTAATCACTGCCTGTTGCAGTTTTTCTTTGTAGGTTTAGCTATTAGAGCACCCAGCTGCAATGTGAACTGTTGGTGTACACACTTCTAGTAATAAAAAAATGGACATACTGCAAAGCCTCAGATTTCTAATGAATATTTGAATTCATAGCTTTTCTCTGAATTCACAGCATATAGAGCAAAGCAGACTGACCACTGGTGGTGGTGCTGACCACTGGCGTAAGCTAAGCACAGGACTACCTACATAGAGGGAACCACAAACTCCACCTTAGAATATTTCTTTCAGAGCACTTCCTTAGCAGACTAACACCCATTTAAACTTAAATTAATGGTTCTTCAGCCAGAATAAAAAATACAGCTTTAATGAATATGGCCAAAAAAGAAGTTCCTCTCCAAGTTTCTCCCAGAACACATTTCTGTTTTCAGCTAGCTGTTGCACTCAAGGGTAAAAATGAATCTGTCAGAACAGGAACATAGCAACCTTCTATCTTGCTTTCGTATGGCTTACCAGAAGGTAAGTATGAAATAATTTCTGCTTGTTCTGCTTGTATAAATTTTGGTTTTATATGCTAACTACCACAGCATACCCTTTTTAAAACACCCCTAAACAAAGTCAGAGGTTCTTTTAAGAACAGTAGGGGCCCCAGGAATCCTACACACACAGCCCAGCAGGTCCCCTGTTGTAGCTGATGCACAAGCTGGACTCATTGCCGGTGGGGTGCTGCACAGACCTGTGAACCTGTCGGATCAGGAGACAGGCTGAGCTCCTCAGGCCTTAAGTTAGCACTGCCGACATGCTGATAAAGAAGCAGTCAGACATCTTCACCAGCAAAATCCTTAAAGGTTGTTTTAATAATGTTTTGTGTATTGCTAAAGGGCAAGTTCTGAACCAAAAGTTAATGGTTTCCTACTCGATGCACTTTAGACTTCGAGAGACAAGCATTTCAGTATCAGTAGTTTCTCACATGGATATACTTATTCCGCTGTCTTGCAAAATGCAACCTAAAAAGGCAAAACCTTCAGCAGCAGCAGCGTGTGCCTCATTTTCAATAGCTCTGTCAGCTTTGTCTCAAAGAAGCTGAAGTACAGTTTACACCTCTCCCTCCTGAAATCCAGCAACTGACGGAAACAATACAGGATGATATAAAAGTGCCAGTGAAGCATCTGTAACTACTTAAAAACAACAGAAAAAGCAGAAAGTCATTAGTAAGACTACTGAAACCCACAAATTAAATTATATATTTCTCCCCTGAGGAAAATGGGAGATTGAGCATCGCAAACTATTCCAGAGGAAAAGACCATCTGGGCAGAATTCTGAAAATGACAGCAAATGCATTAGCATGGACTGGGTGTTTGGCCAGAGGGAGCTTACAAAAACTGCAGGTCTCAGGGGGCTCAGTGGACAGTGACCTGGAGGCTGAGCTCAGAAACAACACAAACTGAAATGAAACTCTTTGCAGCAGCCAGAAGAAACCTGGGTTTGGTTGAATAACACCAGCATGTTTGTGTCCTTGATTAAAAGTTTCTGAATGAAGCATTTAAAAAATGAAATATTTTGAAACCTAAGAAAGATAGCAACATTTTATGAGATAAAAGGTTTAGAGAGATTTCAGTTTTGTCATCGTCTCATTCAGACGATTTTAGCCTAGAAATGAATAAAATACAGCTATTCACATCATCCAGTACAGGAAACTGCTTTTTATACCTTTCCTACATAAGTCAGTGGACAGAAGGTAAATTAAGGCATCTAAATCAGGCCTGGGAAAAAAAACACTCCCTTTTCCATGGAGTTGCGACCCTAAGGTTGGGCCTTGAAGTAGCACAGGACTCCCACCAGACTTAAGACAAGTTACTAGCCCATTCTCAGAGCAATGCACATGCACACTTGCCACCACAGAGTGAAGGACAAGGCCACCATTCCAACATTAACATTTGCAGACAAGCTTTGAACATCTGCATAAATCTGTTAGCCCCTGCATGTTTATTGTCATTCCTTAGCGAGTAACCAAGATGACGATCTGGCCTTTCATTTTCAGCACACAGTCCGATTAACAACAGATACACATATAAAATAAAAGCCTGTTTTCAAAGCTGATTTTTAAAGATGGATATTTATCATTTTGTTTGCAGAGTAAATGGTTAGGTTAGGTTTCATTCATGTCCAAGAAAGTTGCTGTATGAGAGACAAATACAATTATCTTTACTATGGGAATAAATGTATAATGAAATCCTAGCTTTCCCTCTTTAAAATAACATACTTCACAGTAAGTATAGATTTTGGCAAATCATTGTTCCCCTGCCACACAGCACATGTTTAATGAAGTTAGTCCTCAGCTGTTTGTTGCTGAACTGAACTAAGCCAAAATGAGATAAGCTAACTGAGTTTGTAAGCACTCCTAGTCCATTAAAGTGGAAGCCTCCACCCAAGGAAAACACTTTACGATTTCAATCTAAAAAGTACGTCAGTCTACCAAAAAGACAATTGGTCTGTCTTTTCACAAAGCAATTAGAGCACAAAGCAATCACAGAAAGGAATTAAGAGGGACTTGTGGTCAGATCTCCCATCAGGATCACTCAGACCAGATGGATTCATACAACCTCAGATCTCTCCCTTTGCCTTGTCATATCCTGGCCAGCAACAGCTTTGGCATGGGTATACTGAAAGTATGCCAATAGCACTTGCATGCACTGCAATTAATAAGCAAGGTTTTAATTTACCTGTTAAAAAATTACATTCTAGGAAGCTAATGAAAATCCATTTTATTAACAAAAAAAAGTATTTTCTCTGGCCTGAATAAATTATTCCAATATTATACAGCCCACTCAAACTCAGAAGGGAAGATTTTTGGTTTCAGAAAAAAAATCAAGACTTTTTGCATGGAAAACCATGTCACTGGAACAGTATGCACTGCAAAATGGAGCTTTAATAGTCAATAAAGACAGAAAAAGGCAGTGCTTGCTACCTCATAGCTAGCAGGTTTTCAAATTATAGAATTCATCTGTCACACTCCACTTGGCATATCTGTATCACTTCACCAAGTAATGCCACCATCACATAGTTATTTTAATAGTGAACAGGTAAATGAATAGTGTGCAGGGTAATAGAATGGGGAGGAAAAAGAGACAGGACAATTAAGTCAAGACTTTTTTTTTTCTTTTTCTCTAAAACTTAAGAGTGAAGATTCCTCTTTACCTTGCTTTAAATCAGGAGGAATGAAAAAAAGAAAGGGAGATGTATTTAACAAGGCAATTTACTTAATACAAGAGAAATCTGCAAGCTTATTTCAGGGGCAGATCTCTAGTGGTGCTTGCAATTCTCAAGGGTAAATAGACACAAAGAGCTTTACTGCATGGATAAATCATAGAATCATAGAATCATGGAATGGTTCAGGTTGGAAGGGACCTTAAAGATCATCTAGTTCCAACCTTCCTGCCATGGGCAAGGACACCTCTCACTAGACCAGGTTGCTCAAAGCCTCATCCAGCCTGGCCTTGAACACTTCCAGGGATGGGGCCCCCACAACTTCCCTGGGCAACCTGTTCCAGTGCCTCACCACCCTCACACTAAAGAATTTCTTCCTGAGATCTAATCTAAATCTACCCTCTTCCAGTTTGAAGCCATTACCCCTCGTCCTACCACTACATGCCCTTGTAAAAAGTCCCTCTCCAGATATCTTGTAGGCCCCTTTTAGATACTGGAGGATTGCTATAAGGTCTCCCTGGAGCCTTCTCTTCTCCAGCCTGAACAACCCCAATTCTCTCAGCCTGCCCTCATAGCAGAGGTGCTCTAGCCCTCTGATCATCTTCGGGGCCCTCCTCTGGACTTGCTCCAACAGGTCCACATCCTTCTTATGTTGGGGGCTCCAGAGTTGGACACAGTACTCCAGGTGGGGTCTCATGAGAGCAGAGTAGAAGGGCAGAACCACCTCCCTTGACCTGCTGGCCATGCTGCTTTTGATGCAGCCCAGGATGCAGTTGGCCTTCTGGGCTGCAAGCGCACATTGCTGGCTCATGTTGAGCTTCTCATCTACCAACACCCCCAAGTCCTTCTCCTCAGGGCTGCTCTCGATCCATTCTCCGCCCAGCCTGTATTTGTGCATGGGATTGCCCCAACCTATGTGCAGGACCTTGCACTTGGCCTTATTGAACTTACATAAAGAAAACTGTGGTCAAAACTTAAGAGTGACTTGAGATTTGTCCCTAAAAACTCAAAGCTTCCATCTTTACAGTCTTTGTTCTCCACAGCAGCTGATAGGCAGTCGTCTTTAGTCAAGTCATTCTCAAGGTCTAGGCTGCAAAGTCTGCAGCTCTCTTGAGCAGCCTGGCTGTGGCCATACTGCTTCCTGAGTGGGCAGTACGGAGCAGGGATAGATACACTGCAGTCCTTTGAGCCTCCACAGCAGAGGCAGCAGTTGAACGTGCAAACTGCCAAGAATCTCCGGCAATTCTCCAAATGTGCATCCCTACTTCTCCAAATGCTTATATTAGGACACTGAAAAGGAAAATCTCCTTCCTTGAGGGGTAGGTGCAGAAGTGAGGATTCAGCATGCAGGAAGATTCCTAGATAAAACATCTTGTTTTGCCTGTTTTCCTGGTGGCTGGCTTGCAAGAGCAGCACATGAGATGGCCATCCTGCTTTGCATTATGAGCAGGCTCCTCACCTTTCCCCATGCTCCAAGCAGGCAGCAAAATACACAGGCCCGCTCCACTCTGGGAACTGGGGACCTGTGGAAACGTGGGCTGCTCTTCACTCCATCACCCACGTTTGTTAGCACAGCTGAAGCCATCAGTACGTTTTAGTAGCCATTGGGTTTTGCTCTGAAAAGCTGTTTCCCTCAGTTCCTTCAGCTGTAGCACTAGCTTGGGCCAGAGAGGCAGTGCAAAACACTACCACAGCCTGAAATCTCCAAGCTGCAACATTTAATCTTTTGTTTTTAACCTGCCTTCAGTTGCTACTTGGGGTCACCACTCCCACACCATGCAGTGCATGGAGACTGGGAGAGGTGAGGGGGACAAAGAAAGAGAGCTTTTGCATGCAGGGCACGTTTTCTAATGTGAAGCCCTAGCACCCTCCAATACGTGTAGACCACAGATAAAATCTGCCCCCTTACATATTGCTGCTTTATACATACTGCCACATTTATTAACCAGCCCACTAGAAAAGAGTCCTGTATCTTCTTCAAGGCTTTCCGTTCCTTTTCATAAAGTGTACCTATTGCACAAGAGATTATCTGAATTTTGCAAAGATCTTTTGTTCATTATTTAATAGAAGAAGATAGCATACATTCAGGGAATATAAAAATGTTTTATTCACTATCTTCAGCTGACTCTTATTTTTCCTCTACCCCAGTAATAGAGTTAATACATTTGTACGCGTTCTCAATGTAGTATTTCACATTCCACCTGCAGGTATATCTTTTTGTCTTTGAAATATCTACAAAATGCATTAAATAATCGCTGTAAGCCATCTTTTGTTGATAACTTTATCATTTTACTGCCCTGAATTATTCATACAAAGCCAACACTGTATTACTATATTATTACAGGAAAGCAATTAAGGTAGACTGTATGATTTGGAGAAAATGGAAATCCCTCTACTCTGTTGCATAGATCAAGTTGTTTCCATCCCCTGTTTAGGTCAGTGTCAGAAAACATCAGAAGTTTGCAGAGCTATTCGGGTGTATGTGTGTGTGTAGGGGGTGGTTGTTCAGTAGTATTACCAGTTGCATAGGGGAATAAAGACAGGCCATTTTTTTTAGCCCTCATGCCTGGCTCTAACAGAGCACTTGTCATCAAAGCACGTATAGAGAAGTGAGTGCAATTTTTTCCCTTTCCGCAACTGGCAAAACAGAGGCGTGGCACAGTCTGCCTCCAGTTACGCTCACAGCTACTGCCTGCTGTGAGGCACCTGTGGGTCTCAAATGCCAGCCCAGCGCAAGAACTGGTCAGCTGTACAACCACACGAGTGGACAAAACCTCGGCCTCGGCCCAGAAGATGGAAGTGGCTGGTTTTAAAAATGCGGCCGCTGGTTGCAGGTGCCTTAACACTTGTGTATTGCTTTCATGTACCTGTGAATGCTACTGATCCCTTAACGCCAGCCTGTAAATGAAAGTCTACATTGTGACTTACTTTATGGAAGAATCTGAGTCCATCTGAGCACCAGCCTTCCTATATCTGTTTGAAATCTGATTTGGTGAAAACACACTTATTTCTTTCATAGCGCACTCCTCATATGGGATAAGAGCATCCAATACTTGTCTGGGTGTTTTTTTCCTTTTAATAACTCACAGAACACTGAATAAAGCACTCTCCGATCTAAAATACATACCAAAGTCATGGATGTTGCTGATTTAATGAAATCTGCTGGGAAATCTGCATAGACGGTCAGTACAGTTTTTGTGTTTAGACCAGATTAAATACAAACATGCCAGAGAACAGGAAACAGGAATTGTCCCCACACAGTGTCATACAGCCAGCATTATGGCCTGAAACAGCCGGTCTGTGAAAAAAATCAATCCCATCGACGAATGGTGGTGACAGAAAATGGAAACACTCCACAGTGAAGCATCTCATAAAAGCACCCTGTTCATCATCAAAAGCTTTTGCTATAAGAAAGCATAAATACTATTATACATACATACATATATATATATTTTACTAGTTTCAGTAATGAATTATTCTTTCCTAGGAAGCACCAAAGAAATTAATGAAACATTTTCTCACTCTGTAGAGACCTATTTTAGGTAATAACTGTAAAACAGAAAAGGAAAAAAAGATTAAGCAAAAATAAGAAAATCTTTCCAAAAGGGTTCAAATTCTGAAAAAAAAAAAAAAAAAAAGCCCCTCTTTGAAAAGCTGAATTGTTAAATAAAAAAAAATACACACAGGAATTCTTCCTGCTTTGCCACTCTCCCCCACATCAGTAGCTGTGCCTTCTCACAACTCTAGAGGTGGTAAGGTGGGACCACAAAGCAAACTGGGACTGAGTAAAATAAAAAAAAAAAAAACAACCAACCCCCATCTATTACAGATGGAAACTGAAGTGAAGCCGTTTCCCTATGTCCAATGCTGTGCAGCAGCCAGATGAAACCACAGCCCAAAGTGAATAACAAAACAGCAAGGCTGAGCCTGTGTCCAGCGTGTCCTTGAGGCCTACAAGACATCTCAAGCCTGTCTGGAAATCCTGCCCACTGGGCAGTGGAAATTACCAGGCAGAGAGAAACCATCCCTGTAGGTGCCAATTAGGAAAGAAAAATAGGCCCTCCTGCCCTTAGGTAGCTCTGTCCTTCTGCTAATGGGTTCTTTCTTATCAACTGGAAACAGCCCTCATGGATGTAGAGCGCAGGAAATCACCTCTAGGTTTGCAAGAAACCATTTTATGTTCGATGGAAAGAAAAAAAAGCTCTGTCAAGTCACTGCCTCTGTCATTTGCACAATGAAAAACTGGTCGAATAGGCACTATTCGCTTATTCACATTCAGCAACCCAGAGCATAAAACAAACCAGGGAGCTGGCAGGTTAGCTGAACATAACATGCTGGGTAATTTATTATACACAGCTCCCTAATGAGCTGTGAAATAAATTCAGATGTGGCCATTTTAGCAAATTCAGAATAATCATCTCTTGAATATCTGAGATAATGATTCACAGTTTGTTCACAAATGGAAATGTCACTCCCCCAGTCTGCTGCTACTGGTTTTAATGTCAACGGAGCAGTAACAATTCTGTACCTCTTCTTTGCATCATTGAGGTACCTAAGCACTCCAGCTGAGCTCAGGTTTCTCTCCTGCCTGGGACTGCACAGGCAGTCCCTTTGCAGTGCCTTCATTGCAAGGTGGACATTTTCTAAGAATCTTGAGACAGCTCAGAAAACATCTTTTCATCCAAGAACTTCGGCAAGGGCTATCCTGGCTACTCTTCCACATGGTTATCACCACTTTTCTCCATTTAACCATAAAAACCAGTTCTCTACTAAGAATGCCTTACCAGCTAGGATTTTGGGGTTTTTTTCAGAAGTCAGAGAAGCAGATATACATTAAAGGGAGCAAAAAAATACAGGGGGTGTGTGCTTATGACTCTCAAACATACATCATGGTGTGCAACAGGTAAGATGCACATATCATTTGGTGTGTCTGTTGGGAAGTATTAAATATGATGAGCCCAAGATTGTGAAGCCTCAGCTAGCTTAGCCCCACCGTAACTATAAATTCTTATGCGATAAACACACAATCTTCCTCAACCTGCAAGACATTTGTATTCTGTCACACCCAGTTTTAAAAGTCTCAGGCGAAGGTGATTTTGCAGACTATTATATTTCATTAGCAAGAAGCTTTCTGGATACTCATTTACAATTTTCCTTTCCTTAATTAAGTCCAACTAATTCTAGTTACACCTTTGTGTGCTTCAATAAATCATCTCATTTCCTCCTTGATATTTAACGGCCTTCAGTTATTTGCAGACCGCTGAGCTCCATTCTCACCCTTTAGGTTGGCTAGTAGCCAAAACTAAACTAGCCAGCTCAGATCCTCAGCTGGCGTAAATCACTTTAGTACTTTTAATCTTTCTCATACTGTACAAGTCGCTCATTCCAAGTCAACGATCTGCTCATCAATTTTTTCTCCTTCAGCTTTGACCTCTCCCTACTACTGATAACACAACGCCCAGACTCAGCAGAACATTCAAGAAATTAGTGCACTAGAGTACTTCTGTAAAGGCAGCCCAGATTGTCGCTGGCTTTTTCTAAATAGGTTGCAAACCAATTTCTAATTCTGGTCTACTCTCAGAATAGTAGACTGACTATCTCCTTCAATATTTTCTTCCCGTGCAGTATACATGTGGATGTTTTCAATAAAATCATTGGAAAAAATACAATTTAATACAACTTAACTCATTTCCATGTATAGTTTTGTAGTTTTTCCCTGCTCCAGTGCGTTTGTCTCTCTTGTTGAATCACAGAATCTCAGGTCTGTTTATCTCATAGAGTAAAACATAAGCCCCAAATGAATCTCTTTGGAGTGTGCGCCAGTTAAGTGTAAGGGATTAGCTGCTTCTGAAATGCAATGGCATAATACCTATTCAAACCTGCTCACTAGGAGAGATGTGGGGAACATCTGTGAAGCCTACAGATGTCTACAATACAGAACTGGAGGAAGGAAGTAAAAGTGCTGTCCTCCAATCTGAATTATTATCTAGCAGTGCTAGAGCTGCTACGCAAACAGAAAGTTAGTCCTTTTCTACGTTTCTTGCAGTGAGTACATTCAAAGAATTGCAGGCATCCCTGTAACTTCCATTGCTTGCTACAGAAGGAACTATGCATACTGTGTAGTGCTGTTATGATGTGCAGAACTGTTCTTTCTAATTAGATTTATTGTCCTCAGTAATTTCCCAATGATTTCAGTTGAATAGCTGACAGAAGGAAATAGCTTCAGACTTTTGCGCCTCTGAGGACTCAGCTTCCCTCCCAGCCCAAGGCAGATGTTGCCTTTTCTGCCGTGCGAGGGACAGTGCTTCTGAGTTTTGCTTCTAAGCATAAATACAGTTGCACAGTCCAGAGTGTTCAGAGGTCATTTTGTGCCATGCAGCTTCTCAGAAACAACCCCACTTACAGTCTGCAGACATGAAGCATGACAAATGGACATGGTATGAACAGCAATGATTTCTCACAACAGAGAAGGCAGGCGCACAGCGCTGATAAAAGACAGGAAAGGCATTTAACACCCAGGTTTTCAATGGCCTAAGTAGAGAGGTTATTTTCCTCAAGAAAGGAAACAATCAGGGCTGGGGTACTGCAAAATGGTGTGAGCTGAACACAAATGCCAGGAAATAGTTTTCGACAGAAGTGACACAGTTGAACTAGTGTTTAGCAAACAGGTCAGTAGCTGGGGCTATCCCAGAGGGCTGCAAATGTCAACATGGCCAAGTAGTTTCTGTGTGAGATGAAGGGAATTACATCCTACCCATTCTCTCAGAACAGCCACATAAGGGACAGTGGCGTGACTGCCAGTTTCTAGAAAGACGACTGTAGTTTGAAGGGTGTTTGTAGTTTTGAAGAGTGAGAAACCCTTCCACACTAAAACTGAACAGCTTTTGTGTCCCATAAGCTATATACATCTATCCCACAGAGGAACAACAGGATGGCTATCTGAGAATTACCAATGTGCGGGTTAATGAAATAAAACCTCTTCTTGGACACATTGGAAATAGCACTAGTAATAAACAGCCCTTCATGCTCACCGAAGATCAGACAGGGGATCAGATGTTCGGTATTGGACAATTTGTATCAGACAATATTTGCTAATTACACAATTCCTTGCTATGTCTTATTAAATAACCAAAATTAACCATGACTGCTTTAGAAAATCCTATTCTTTACCTTCAAATACAGCAGACTGACCACTGTCAGCTTCTTGAGGCAGACTGATTAACACATTAGAAACTGCAGACTATGAGAAAGCTGTTTCCAACACAATCATTCTCAAGACCAGAACTGGCCATTTAAAGCTGCTCTGTGGTTGCTCTTAAGCTGCAACACACATATGGGATCTTAATATAGACAGTACCAGTGCAGAAAAGCAGCAGGTCCCAGACAGATGTGATCTGTACCTTCTTTCTATATGGGCTGCACATTTTTTCTGCATTATTATTAGATGCTAGTAATATTACAATGGGTGCTAATATTTGTTCCATCAGTGATCTCAAAGGTCAGTTCTGCTCTCAGCCACTAAACGGTTGGCGCTGATCTATGCCAAATGTGGGTACAGCTACTGTGATCCAGAAATTCATGCTGTTATTAACCCTTGACATGAACATCTCCCAACCCTACATAAACATCATTTTTCTCCATCTGAGAAACGTGCAAAACCTTTGGATGTCTTTCTAATCAAAGGATAAGCCACATGGAAGTTGTGATTTGAATTCAGACCCTTTGAGTAGCATAAAGGAGGCTGTATGTAGCAAAGTCCAGCCGAGTTCCCAGTATACACAAAAAAAGAATGATCAAAGAGGATAAGAGCCAAGTCAATACAGGAAAAAGTTGACATTTGAGTAGTTTGCCCCAGCAATTTACAGGAAGAGAAAGTTGCAAGTAAGGCTGAAAAGACAAACCTAGACCTGAGTCAAGCTCTCATCAGAAGTTCTGACAAGCCGGTGCACTGCGCTGCAAATTATTCTGGACTTTAAAGGCTGCAGTTTGAACTAGCCAATCTTTAAACTAATGAAATACAGGGAGAATTAAGTATATCTTCTGTTAGAGAAGTCTTCCTTCCTAAGAAGGAAGGGGGATCTTTCCTTTGTTTTTCATCACTTAACCTGTTTTAATTCTGCTGCTCACAATAACAAGCACCATTATGGCTACAGGACTGATTTTTTTCTCTGAAATCATGCTGTGCTGTAAATCAGATCTGCAGAGATCTAAGCATGAACCTTACAAGTTTTGAGGTTTTTGAGGTTTCCTGGAAAAATTCACCTCTTGGAGCAAAGTGGTTATGCTACAGTATCAGCTTTTATTAACGAAAAGTTAGGTTTCTCATCTTTTATGTCCCATGCATGATGTTTTTAACGTCCATGCTGGTAGGGCAGTGCCTGTCTTAGCAGAGACCAACTGGAGCCTTGATTCTAGAAAGGTGCTTCATTTTACATGTTATGATCAACTCCAATGGCAATATAAAGATGAAGACTTTGAACCACGCACAGAATTCTTGCCATCACTGGCAATCAAATGTGCCGCTGAGGCTTGGCCTCACCCCAACTTGCCAGTCAGAATTTTAATATTTTCATGCTTTTCTCTTTCCCTCTACGATCAGTCCACGCACATACACATGCATACACTCCTTTCTCAACATCTTTACCTCTGCAATCCTATAACTAATCCAACAGTCAATAATGAAACTCTGACTTGTGAGCTTTTGAGGGCAGGATTGTGGTTTTTATCCTGTGCCTCAGCTTTTGCCGCTAACCAGCTCCTTACTAGGTAAGCCCTCTGAAAGCCTCAAGCAGCTACACACGTGGCAAAACCACAGTGATCCCAATAGAACTTTGACATATGTACCCTGCCTGGAATACTACTGCTGCCTTCTGCCCCAAGGTATCTCAGTGTAGGGTACAGCAAACAGTGACAAACTATTTGTCTTCTGTTTTAGAGCAGTTTTACCTCAAGACCCTATCTAATTGGGATGCAGCCACTTCAAAAAGAAGAGATTTGAGAGGACATTATCAAGTCTCCTATGATGCCTGTTTTAATTAAGCTGTGTTGAGCCAACTGCACTTTGAGCTTCTTACGCCTTTGTTTGCTGGGTATGAATCATCTTCATCATTTGTGCTTTCATTCCTTCACTGATGGAAAAGATAGCAGGAAAGGATTCCTCAGGATTGATTAGCTAAGCTCTCACCCCATTGCCCTTGGTAAGTTTAAAGAGAACTGGAGGTTATAATCATCTTTATCACTGCACGTTGCACAGCCATGCAGATTTCCATCTTTCATTTTATCACATCATGACTTTGCACTTAAAGGAGCGCATACCTCTGCTAAAGCAACCATCCCCTCTCTCTCCAACCAAGAGTCGCCAAGAAAATTCTGGATAGCTACAGTATGCTGTGAAGATCCCTTCAGTGAGCATGGCTTTATAGAAGTGCTTATTGTGGTCTAGAGAACATGATAATCATATGGGGTAGTGAAATCTGTGCTTCATTCTATACTACCTGTGTGACCTTGAGCTGTTCAGGTTGGGTTATAGGCACAGCAGGACCATGCCTGTTTTAAATGCCTGTGAAATTCACGGACCTGGCTTTCTTCTTCAAGGGTAGTGCTCATGGCAAGTGTATGAGCCTGGAAAAGGACTACAGAACCAGAAGGGTGTATGAAGGAAAAGCATAGCGGTTCAGGGCAAATTGGAAAAGAGAGGTCGCAGGGGTCTCAGAAATCACCCTTGTCTTGGGCTTAGAGGTGCAAACCCAAGTGCAAGAGCCAATTTAGTTCAACTATTACAAACTTCATCTTGGATGAGGGATGAGTGCAGGAGTCTGCTTAAAACATTTATAACAAGTAAAACTCTTTTAATTGAGGAAATGCAGTCTGAATTTTGGAAACCAAAGTGTCTACTGTGTCTCATGGACCAGTAGTAAAATTATTGACTCAAACCAGCCTGAGAAGAGCCAGCTGGCAGGGCACGAGGGTAAACACCCTGTGCACTAGTGGCTGGCTAGACTGGCTGAGCACCCCTTGGGGCAGGGGCTCTGCCCATGCCACAGGTACTAAGACTTGTTCTGCTGTTGGTAACTTAATGCTCCCTGCAGGTCCTTGTGTGGTATGAGAGCCCAGAAAATGCAGCTGGGGAACGTGTAGGCAGGGCAACATAAAGGCACAGGACCCTTAGTTTGTTTGCAGTAGAGAGCCTTGGGTTGCTTTGTGAGAGCTCCTAGCCCAAACTTGGGGACCTGGGTGCCCTGGAGGGGCTTTAAGAGAAGCCACTGATACTGAAAAAGACTTGGACAGATACATTTTTTGGGGAACAGAGAACTGTTTGAATGAGGGTCTTGTGCAGTTTATGTGCTGCTACTTCTCTAGGGAAGGCAACTGATGAGAAAAGGGTTTTTTGAAAGGTTTAAGAACCTCTGGTTTTGTGTTCTTCCTCTTATGGAGTGTGCTTTAGAGATACTAATGAGATGACCTGATGGATCTGATGGAGCATTGATTCCATCTCCTGGTCACCAAAAGAAAGTCTGAATTGGAGTAAGATTCTATTGCCACTGTGAAGCTCCTTCTTCTAAGCAGTAAAGCAGAACAGAAAGGAATTATAGAGAACAAACACATGAACTGTGCTTTTTCCAGAGTTTAAAGGTGCAGTTGTACAAATATCAGAAACTAATTAAGCTGACTGTGTGATATTTAGTTATCTTAGATCCTAGGAGAAAAATTGATTTCTGTTGCACTGAATTAAATTACATTTTCATACTGACTGACACAAGCAGACTTTGCTTCTACTTGTCTTGCAAAAGTAACCATTATCTGACTTTAGTTCTTGAAACTAGGCTACTGAACTCTTGCAGTGATGCTGTTTTAGCACTATATTGATGAACAAACACTTTGTCTGGGGGTAACATTGGTCTGAAAGCTCTTATATGCATATTACATCACCTTTTCAACTAATTGCAATTTTCAAAAGGGCATTATTTTTCCTAAGTGAAACAGTATTTTTACCTTGTAGAAATATGCTGTGCTGTTACCAGCTTCCAGGTGCGCAGAAGCTTTATGTGCGAGGAGGTGAATGCAAGAAACAAGTTTGTTTCCTTTCTTAACTGCAATCAGCTTTTAAAACAAAATTGGTGCCTGGAAACCAAGCATAAACACAGGTTGAGTTGCATGGCTCCCTGCATCTCCCCCAGCTGACACCAAGCAGCCAACTTCAGGAAGATGAGCTTTAATCTCCTAGCTGGACTCATGTCAGCTGCAGGAAGGCTGCTGAGATGCAAGGGTCCTAAAGGCCAGCAGTGAGTCATGTGTATGTGGGGGACAACACCTGCTTTAGCCCATTGACTGGCCTGCTTTCCTTTGGGATCTTTCCTTCCATGACCTCTTCCACCATAGGCTGGTGCAAGCATGAATTAATTAGACTGCTGTACAAATACATGCCACAAATCATGACTTCTCATCTGATAGAACCCCCAAACTCAAGGATGTGCCATCTGCTACTGCTTGGCAATGGTGCCACAGTGCAAGTATTTACTGTAGATCATTATTCATTGCTGTGCTTCAGAGGGAGGAAATGGGGTGGTAGGTGTCCAGCTGATGGCCAGTCCTCTTCATTGCCAAGTTGCAGACAGCTCCTGGATGGGATCTTCCATGCATAGCACATGCCAATTCCTTTACTGTGAGTTGCTCATACAGCTACAGAGTTTGAGATGCTGCTAAAGAATAGGATCCTTGTTTCTGATCTCTTGTTGTAAGGACAGCTGGGATTTTCAGCCTCTGAAAGCCCACTCCACCAACAGCCCATATCC